>JANAVB010007600.1:14208810-14501310 GCA_029216955.1 Iris pallida
GAGGGTGATTTTGAGTTAGGAGCGTCGGAACGCGTCCAAACTTGGAGGGGACTTAGTTAGTATAAAATAGAGTTTGCGGGTAGGCTCCTAGGTTGAAATCGGGATTCCATTTGGGAATTGGAGTAGAGTATCACGCGATATCATTGAATATCTTGAGATACTCAATATAACGGGGTAAACGACCAATATGGACCGTAAGATGGACTGGATGTCCACTCTACCTAGAGAACTTGGTAGGTAATGATTGTATAGGCTAGTATCCTACTACCCTAGGAAGACGGGAGTGAGATTCCTAAGGAAAGGCCACTGGCGTCAATGTTAGAGTGGTTTAAGGGTATGTGTATTTAATGGCAATCGGGTAAATTCAAAATACGGGATATGGGTATTCGGATTGACTTGAAACTTAGGTGACTTGTTAGGTACACCCTACAAATATCATTTTTGAACCAATTTTGGCTCGGTTGACCAGAGTTGACTTTTTACCCAAAAGTCAACGATGAGTCAATATTTTGTCTAAATTTGACCAAATCCAAACTAGAGTTGACCAGTTGACCAAAAGTCAACTGTTGGTCAACATTTGACCAGTTTGACCTAGGGTTGACCTAGAGTTGACCAGAGTTGGCCAGGGTTGACCAGTTGACTAAAAGTCAACTGTAGGCCAACTCTTGACCCCGTTTGATTTGCCTTGACTTGTTTTGACTTGAGATGACTGGTATGACCTAAATTTGACTTAGTCTGACTTAGATTGACTTGATATAACTTGATTTGACCTAGATTGACTTGACAAGACTTAGTATAATTCAGTGAGACCTAGTTTGACCTAGATTTCATATCATTCATTATAAATCATTCTTAACTTTGTTAAACCTAAATTAACATGAAATATCTCATCCTTATGTTTCTGATTTCCACTCTGAGCATTGATATACCCTACAGCTCAGGACAGCAGGCGAGTACATTCTCTGATAGCAGTTACTTGTTTTGATATCTTCTCTACCAGTTCAGTTATAGTGTTTACTTGATTCTCGACACATTGGTGCACGGACTAGTATTGTCGGATTCCTTTCATGAGATGTATTCCTGGATTTCTTGGGATACTGGTACTTGCTTGACCTTGATTCTTGTACTTGTATTGACGCTGATTCCTGAAGAGGACTTGCTCCCCTCTTAGGAAATCCCGCGTCATGACGTGCTATGTCTGGATCCGTATACTATTCGGAGAATGGAGAATTTTATAGATAGTGTGATCAATGCCCACCTTGAGTTACTACTTGTATCATAGCTATACCCTCACCTCACGATGGGTATAGCCTGACCTGTGCTACTACTTGCTCCATAGCTTGCCATCCCGGCCGGGCCGAGTCCACGTACTTGTAGCCGGTCGGCTGGAAGCCTGATCTTGACCCATACCGATCACATTATGCTATAATATTCGAGGCACATTTTACATTTATTACATCATTCACATATTACAGTTCAGCTTACTTTCCTGCATGATTTATCCTGACATAATTTTCAGTTTACATATCCTGTTATACTTACATCTTGATATGTTCATCTCGTACTCTGTTATGATTGACTGTTAGAGCATTTGTCATTACTATGGAATTTGTTGCCAGCGTTGTACTCGTTCATTTTCCTGACAGGATACCGTTATGATATATCCAGATGACATAGATGCGGACTGCTCTACCCACTATGGGTATGGTCAGGACATAGACTGCGACCAGTTGACACCCTTGTTGCCATTGGATGACAGTGCTTCTATCTAGATCTATTAGCTAGGTTTGTCTGGACTGCGATCCAGCTAGCATTATCAGACTGTAGTTTCTATATCATATTTTGAGACCCTGTGATGTTGTATATATCTGGGCTTGTGTCGGACACTGGACATATTTCCTATTTCATCTATCATATGTTTTCTTCTGTGCTATCTACCTTAGTTTTATTCTGTGAGACTGTATTGTTATGTCACCTCCACTCGGAGAGTATATACTATACAGGTACATTTATATTGTTAGTCGTAGTATTTACAGACGTTATATACAGCGTTCTACCACCGATACTGCGGCGTAGGCTGGACATACCCACGTGCTCGTGCCCCTGATAAGGGTGCGGGTCGTGACAGATGTTCGGAACAATGTATCTCATTTTTGTCATGTAAAGTTGTAAGCTAGTACGATACCCTTTACTCCGTTATCAATCTCTGTAATGATTGTACATTATTAGTAAAAAGTTATTATTTCTGTAACAAGTTGTGTTATTCAATTTATGTGCTTAAACTCTATTGGAAATCTCTGTTGACCCTCGATATATCCAAATGTACACGAACACGTCTTGTACAACCGTAACTTAGACTTGTACGGCATTTCACGTCCTGTAACGACTTATCGATTCAACGGAATCAGTACGTGGTAGAGTAGAGGAGAGGGTTAGGATGACGAACTTGAAACATGAAACCTCATCAATCGGAGAGCGAGTGGTTAGTGGCAAATAGTGCCTTAGTTGGTGGCATTCCTCTCCGCAGGTGTGAAAAATATGGTAGACGTTTCCAATTAGGTGAAGATTTTGAATTAGACCATGCTACTTTGAATTTCGATGGTGTTTGTCGTGGCAGTCCAAGGAATTTGTTCACTTTGGACATGCTACGTTTGCTTTGCTCCTTTTTCCGAACTTAAGCGGCTTGAGCTAAGCCTATCACGAGCAGCATCGCTGCTTGATCGTAGGGTGCTTGATTGACGGGAAGGAGCATCTCAAAGTTTGGGTGGAACAAAGGATGAAACGCATTTTCGTGTTCATGTGTTCATATCTTGTCGTATATGTATGGTAATCCGTGCAACATAGCATACTAGTGCACACAATTGGGTGAATCATGTTTATTGATGGTGAAGGCGAAGGCATGTATTTGGATATCAGCATACAGAGTGATACTGGTTTTAGAGTGAAGTGGGCAGGGTTTAAACACTATATGCCCAAAGTTACGGAGTGAATGGAACATTTTAGACATTAACTGGTCATTTGGCGTGACGGTAAGACTTAGGAGGATAAAGTTGTATACATCTTGTATGAAGGAGTATAAATTCGAGTCACATAAACAGCCTCTCCATATTTAGGAGGATAAAGGTGTATACATCTTGACTTTCGTATCCCTAAATTCGAGTCACATTAATGCTTGTATGAAGGAGTATAAATTCGAGTCACATAAACAGCCTCTCCATATTTAGGAGGATAAAGTTGTATACATCTTGACTTTCGTATCCCTACATTATTGTACAGATTCCGAGAATATCTTCCATTCTCCAGTATGTGGTATTTTAAGTTAATAGTTGATACTAGGATAATCAATAATGGTAGATAGGGATAACTATTATATAGCTATTGGAAAGAAAAAAAATTCTTTTTTGCTCTTTCCGCTTGGCCAATCCCTACCAACATGGCAACATATATTTCGCCTTTATTCTATTTTTTTCCCCTTCATTTTGATTCTTTTGAAAGAGATTGACGAGTCTCTAGGCGAAGGTGTATGAGCATGTTACTCGTCCTTTTCTGTAGGAATATACAGATTTCGAGAAGATCTCCCTTCTCCAGAGTATGTGGTATATATGTACGTTGATAGTTCATACTAGGATGATGGTACGTACACGTCGAGCTAGTTGGCAGCATATCAGTTAATGAGATATTTGATGATTTTGAAAGCATAACCGCTAGCATCTGTGCTGGAAAATGGAGCCAACTATACGAAGACAAGCTTCGGAGAACAGAAAAGGATGGGTAACATGCAAGTCCCTTTCCATACCAAATTTCATGGAACTAACCCCTCCTCTAGGAGCTAATTAATATTAACTTGATTTAATTGATTATGGATCCCTTTTAGCAATCATCCGAATAAAACTCGTATTATACGCAAATTTTTTCTATATTTCATAAATGTATAATACTTGCATATATACTTTTGAAAGTTATAAATCAGTACGTAAATTTTAAGCATGCAAAGTTTTAAACATGTTCCGTATAGATTACTAAAAAAATTGGCACAAAAAACGTGGTCAGAACCTGTTGAATTAACCAAATTTAACAACATATTTAAGAATGTGAAGTTACTAACCTCAATATTTTTATTTTTTCTGAATATTTGATCAAAAAATTTAACGTATTTTATTTGCACTGAGTCGATTTATACTCGTATTTTTGTCGCCCCAAATTTTTCTGTTTGGCGAATTGCTAACATGGTTATGAATAAAAGTGATTTACTTTCACATATGTTTGACTGGTTGAAGATGATTAATACGTTAGGTGCAGTGGAAAACCTTTTGGTGTGTGATGAAGGCAGGCCAGGTTTCTGTTGCTTATGGGGATCGAATGAGTAAGGAAGAAGTAAATTGTTGGTACACATGCATCATGTACAAGTTCCTTAGCTTAGAAGAGAGTAGCTTACTGGTCTTAATGTTCCAAATCTACGTCTAATACAAGGGAATAGATGTTGTGCCTTCATTGGACAAAGGCTTATATATATTTTGCTACGCTTTTTTAGGTTCGACATCAAAATCCCCACCTATGTACTTTTTACATGGTGCATCATAAAAACACTTGGACTACGCAAACGGGACTCTTAGGTATTGTTTGGGAAGAGAGAAAAATAGAAGAAAGAAAAATTTTGAGAAAAAAATAGGAGAAAAATTAAAAGTTGTGGTGTTTGGGAAGAGGAAGGGGAATTGAGGGAGAGGAATATGGGAGGAAAATTCATGTGGGTTCCACTCAAAAATTTTCCTCCCAAAAGTGGGAGAAAAATGGAGAGATGAGAGGATTGTGAAATAAATTACTCAACTACCCTTCAATAAAATAGTTATTAATTATGATTTGAAAAAATAAGGACTAAATGGTAATTATATCTTTCTCCATAATAATAAAATATTATTTTTAAAATTTTTCTTTTCCTACTTTTTGTTTATCTAAACAAGTGAAGGAAAAATTAATTTTACCTTCATTTTTCTTCCCTCCATTTTTTTTTCCCCTCAAATTTTCCTCTCCCTCCCCTCCTAGGTCCCCAAACACAGCGTTAGGCCACATTAACCAGAACACTGAGAAAGAAAAGTCATCCATTTTATGCAAACATTTCTCTGTTCGGATGTCAACCAGAAAGGAGCATGAAAGAAAATAAAAATGGTTCACAAAGAAAAGAAATATATAGAAAAAAAAATTTTGTTCTCTCCATCCATTCCATGAATTTACTTTTTTCTTTCGATATTCTGCATTCATTAAAAAAATTGGGACTAAGCTCAAATATGCATTCTAACTATATTCCTGATCTTTCCAAAAATCAAAAAACATTATAAAAATTATATTTTTTTATGTCCATAAAAAAAAGAGAGTAAAGAATTGATTTCTTTTCTTTGCTTTCGGAGAACCAAATAGCCGGTTAGCCAAAATCTACTTATCACGTTGACTCCACAATATATCATGAGAATGTCCTTTTCTTTGAAACTATACTTCCAATTTCAGATGCCATGATGAAGGGCAAGTCTTTTAAGCTGTTTTTAAATCATAAGAAACTTGCTAAAGGTTTCTCCCTGCTTGAAAGGACCTTTGTTGGTATTTTTCCCTTTGAACTAGAAAAGATAGTCCCATATCGGCTACACCAAATGGTGAGTATCTCAATATAATGCGTTGCTTGTGTTGAGGTGTGCACATGAGGTGTAGTGGGGCACAAGTTTGTGCCATGTGGAAGTATTTTCCTAGAAGGAAAAAGGATTAAATCCAACAAGGATGCAAGTTAATTTTTGTTGTGCGGACTCGGACTCGGACGCGGACTCCAAGATGTCTCGTGCATGCACGGGAGGGTTCGGGGGGTAGGCGTGGACTGGCACACTTCTATGCTGATTGTGGGATGATCTAAAATATCAAACTCTATTTTGAGTATTGGTATTTTAGTCCCACATCGGATAGGAGAAGAGGTGAAGTCTCAACTCCACTCTATAAATAGAGCCCCTTGGCCTCCTTTGAAAGATGCACCAAGAAGAGAGTTGAGGGAGTCTGTTAAGTCCAGGAAGCCCGTTCAAGTCTCAAATATTGACTTACGAGCGTTCCAGAAGTTCTCCTGAACTTGCTGGTTCCTGGGAGATTATCCGTACTGCGGGTATAGCTTTGAGCGCCGGTGTTCAACACCCCAGCGAGATCCGCTCTTCTTCTTCCTTCCTCTTTCTGTTGCCTTCGAGAATCTGAGACTCAACTGTTGTTGATCATCTCTTGTTGCCTTCGAGAAACCGCTATTGCAAACGCGATTCGATTTTTTTAATCGTTTAGGCTACGCAATCAGCATTATTTGCATCTCTTTTTTAGGGATTGCAACTGCATTATTTGCATTTCTTTTTTAGGGATTGCAACTGCATTCTTTGCATCTCTTCTTAGGAATTGCAACTGAGTTTTTTCCATCGATTGTTTGCAAATAGACTAACAATCTCAAAGCTATACGATTCGATGGAAAACACTCGTGCTTCGCTTGTCGATACCGGCTTTAACAAGTTGGAGAAATTCGACGGCGAACACTTCCAGATCTGGAAGCGAAAGGTGACTCTGAACCTTCAACTCGTGGATGTTGATCACGTGTTGGATGAAGAAGAACCAATCGTTCCAGCAACAGGATCTGCTGCTGTTCTGGCCGCTGCTACGAGCAAGCAGACGAAGTGGAAAAAGGATAACAGCATATGCAGGCTGCTGATCCTGAATTCCATGGAAGACTCTCTGGCCGAGTCCTACACAAAGAGGACTTCTGCCAAAGAGATCTGGGAGTCCGTGGGGAAGCTGTATGACGACGACGAGGCCCGGTCGAAGATGTTCATGGTTGAAAAATACCACAAATGGGTCTTTGAAGACGAGAAGACCATGCTGCCCCAAGTGAAAGAGTTCCTGAAGCTGCGCCAGAAACTGGAGGACGATAGCATGCCCCTCGTCGACAAGTTCGTCGTTGGAGGGATCGTGGCAAAACTTCCTCCAGGATGGAGCAACATCTATGCAAGGATGCATAGGAAGAAGATGGAGATTAGCCTGGATAATCTCCTCAGCGAGATTCATGTTGAGGACGAGATGCGCTCTCAACAGAAGTTGGACACCCTGTCCAAGCAACTAGCAACGACGAATCTGGTTCAAGCCACCAGAGAGAACAAAGGGAAGCAGGCGGCTTCTCACCACAAGAAGAAGGACTTCTCGAATCTGAAAGTGAAGGGTCCAGGATTCAAGCAACAGAAGTCCAAGTCCCATGTGACTTGCTTCAACTGTGGCAAGAAGGGTCACTATAAAAGTGAATGCAAGTCCAAGCCCAAAGAGCAAGGTGAGCCTAACAAGGTTTCTTTGGTTACTAATCAGGTTGCCATGATAGCACAGGTTGCAACTGTGGGGGCAGACTTGGACTGGTGGATAGACACTGGCGCGACATGTCATGTCTGTTCAGACAAGGACTGGTTCGTCTCCTATGAGCCTACTTCCGAGAAAGTCATGATGGCGAACCAGGCACAAGCTGAAGTACTGGGGATCGGGACGGTGGAGCTGAAGCTTACATCGGGGAACACTCTGACGCTTCAAGGTGTGAAGCATGTTCCTGCAATCGCAAAGAACCTGATCTCTGGGAGCCTGCTCTGCAACGCAGGCTTGAGGATGGACATCAATGCTGGCCAAATGGTGATGTCCAAGAAGGGTACTTTCTTCGGGAAAGCTTTTCAGACTGAAGGAATGTACAAAATTCAGCTTGTTGTAACCCAGCATAATAATGTCAATGCTATCACTAGTTTGAATTACTCTCTTGAGTTGTGGCATAATAGACTAGGACATGTTCATTGTAAGCGAATAAACAAAATGTCTAGTCTAGGACTTATCTCCAAGTGTGGGGGTAAGGTAGAGAAATGTGAGATATGTGCTCAGACGAAGATCACTAGGAAACCCTTCCACAGGGTCCATCGAAGCACAGATCTTCTGGAGTTGGTTCACTCAGATATCTGTGACTTCAAACAATTCTCTACAAAGGCCGGGATGAAGTATTTCATTACTTTCATCGATGACTTCTCCAAGTATGCCTTCGTCTACTTACTCAAATCTAAAGACGAAGCATTCGAGAAGTTCAAGGAGTTCAGGGCCGAGGCTGAACGGCAAACTGGACAACAACTCAAGAGGCTGAGGAGTGATCGAGGTGGGGAATATAGGTCTCATGAATTCTCATCATTCTGCAAAGAACATGGAATCATCAACGAGACGACGACTCCGTATTCTCCACAATCCAACGGAGTAGCAGAAAGGAAGAACAGAACGTTGACAGAGATGATGAACTCTATGCTGTTGACTGCGGGTCTCCCAAAGTGCTATTGGGGAGAAGCTGCATTAACGGCCACTTTCATTCTGAACAGAGTGCCGTATGCAACTTCTGACATAACTCCTCATGAACTCTGGTTCAAAGTCAGACCCAACCTGAATGTCATTCGAGTGTGGGGGTGCCTGGCTTATGTGAAGCTCCCGGATCTAAAAATTTAGAAGCTGGGGACAAGGACTACTAAGGCGATCTTCCTGGGGTATGCCGAGAAGAGTGATGCTCGGAGATTCCTTGATATCGAGTCAAATCATATCATCGAATCTCGCGATGCTGAATATTTTGAAGAAAAGTTTGCAAGGCACAAGAATATTGTTCTCGCGGACATTCCGGAGAATAATGAGGGTGCGGAGCAGACAGAGATCTTTATCGAACCAGTAGTCCAAGATGGAGTTGTTGTCGAGGAGACACCAGCTGAACCAGAACTCGCTGAGCCGTCAACTAAGCGAGCGAGGAGGCCGAAAAACTTCGGAGATGACTTCGTCACCTATCATGTGGAAGCAGATCCGCTTACCTATGATGAGGCGATGAAGACCAGAGATGCTATATTCTGGAAGGAGGCGATTGACAACGAGATTGACTCAATCACCTCCAATAACACATGGGTATTGGTCGACCTACCAGAAGGAGCAAGACCCATCGGATGCAAATGGATCTTCAAGAAGAAGATGAAAGCAGATGGAACCATTGACAAGTTCAAGGCCAGGCTAGTGGCCAAGGGGTTTGCTCAGAAGCAGGGGATCGACTACTTTGACACTTATGCTCCAGTAGCTCGGATGACAACTATCAGATTGTTAATTGCTTTAGCAGCAATACACAAGCTGGTGATACATCAGATGGATGTAAAAACGGCATTCCTTAATGGCGAGCTGACCGAAGAGATCTACATGCAACAACCAGAAGGTTTTGTCGTCAGAGGTCTGGAAGACAAAGTCTGCAAGTTGATGAAGTCTCTGTATGGTTTGAAGCAAGCTCCCAAAATGTGGCATGAGAAGTTTGACAAGGTGATAAGGTCAAATGGCTACAGGGTCAGTGAAACAGACAAGTATGTCTATACGAAGTTTGCTGACGGAAGAGGAGTAATCGTTTGTCTATACGTGGACGACATGCTAATCCTAGGTACGGATTTAAGCTGCGTCACAGAGACAAAGAAATTCCTCTCGACCAAGTTCAGTATGAAGGACTTGGGGGATGCCGACGTAATCTTGGGGCTCAAGATCATCCGGACAGGCACTGGAATAGCGCTGTCACAGTCTCATTACATTGAAAAGATGCTCTCTCGCTACGGGTATCAAGATCTTCCTATTATTGATACACCGTACAGAAGTGATCTGAAACTGGAGCCAAATTCGAAGGAGAGCGTCAGGCAGTTGGAGTACGCTAGCGTCATCGGAAGTTTGATGTACGCTACTACTGCCACAAGGCCTGACATAGCCTTTACAGTGGGAATGTTGAGTCGATTTACGAGCAATCCAGGCGTAAAGCATTGGAAAGCTGTGAAGCGTGTTATGAGATATCTCAAGAAGACTCAGACATATGCACTATACTACAGCGGAGATCCGTCAGTAGTGGAAGGCTTCAGTGATGCTAGCTGGTGTTCAGAGGTGGAGAGCGAATATTCCACAGGTGGATATGTGTTCGCCATGGGTGGAGCTGCTATATCGTGGAAGTCGAAGAAGCAGACTATGTTATCTCGCTCCTCCATGGAATCTGAATTCTTTGCATTGGACGCTGCAGCAGATGAAGCAGAGTGGCTTCGGGAGCTCATGTATGACCTTCCAATGGTTGGGGCTCAGATACCGGCGATTCCGATATACTGTGACAACCAGGCGGCAGCAGCAGTGGCATCAAATGAACTCTTCAACGGGAAGAAGAGGACTGTGCGGTTGAAGCACAGAGCAGTGAACGATCTCATAAAAAGGGGCGTCATTGCAGTGATCGATGTTCGGAGTCAGGAAAACCTGGCGGATCCGTTCACGAAGGGTCTCAAGCGTCAGCTGGTCGAGGACACAGCAAGGAAGATGGGCTTGAAGGCATTCTAATATTGTGTCATTATAATCCTATCAATAAATTTTATGTTATTGGTTCAAAGAGAAATCTACCAGATATCTAATTTTTTGATTCAAGGGAGGACTATTGACTGGAAAAATATTAGTTAACAGTGGGCACTTGTTCTGCGGAACATGTAAGAGTTTCGGACCCAGAACCACTGTTGTCTACTATGAATTTTCTACGGAAAATTGATCCTGTGAGAAGGATGGCATAATGCCTTAATGAGTTCTCAGACTGAGTGAAGGTCTGTTATGCTTTACAGGAAGCATGGTGGCACAACAACCACAAAGGAGTGTTACAACTCCATGCTACAGTGGGGTGACTCCACCATGAGGTTCCCAGGTAGGGGTAATGCCTCGGCTTTGTTAGCCAAGTTACAGGCGGCGTAGCACCGCATATAGGCAGGTAGCCTAATGTTGCATAATCGTAATAAAGAGATGTAGGCAGCACTACAAAGAGGCCGGTGTCCTCATGTTACAGTAGCATGACACCACGATGAGGTACCCAGGTAGGGGTAAAGCCTCGGTTTTGCAAGCCATGTCATAGTGGCGTAACACCACAAGGGAGCGCAAGGCTTCATGCTGGGTAGTTTGGCACTACAAAGAGGCTTGAGTCCTCATGCTACAGTAGTATGACACTACGATGAGGTTCCCAGGAAGGGGTAATGCCTTGGCTTTGTCAGCCATGTCATAGCGGCGTAGCACCGCAAAGAAGCGCAATGCTTCATGCCAATGACTCTTTATATAGAACTCACCTATAGTGTATGGACAGAGATATCAGGCCGTCTCTTGAGGGTAAACTTGTAGACGCCCAAAAATTATACACTGAAACCAGGCTGGCACAAGGCCTTCAATGTGCAGCCAGAAGCACAGTTGATGTCACTATGTGAGTAGGAAGAATTGCAGTTATGGTGCAGAATTCAAGGCTTAGTCCATTCTTGTATCATGCTGTTATTTAACCTATGCGGGAAGATTCAAGTCGTAGCGACATCTCTCCTAATGCATGATGGACAATCACTGTGGGGAACGCTCAACCCATATATTGAGATATGTGGGGGATTGTTGGTGTTTTTGCCTTTGGACTAGAAAAGATAGTCCCACATCGGCTACACCAAATGGTGAGTATCTCAATATAATGCATTGCTTGTGTTGAGGTGTGCACATGAGGTGTAGTGGGGCACAAGTTTGTGCCATGTGGAAGTATTTTCCTAGAAGGAAAAAGGATTAAATCCAACAAGGATGCAAGTTAATTTTTGTTGTGCGGACTCAGACTCGGACGCGGACTCCAAGATGTCTCGTGCATGCACGGGAGGGTTCGGGGGGTAGGCGTGGACTGGCACACTTCTATGCTGATTGTGGGATGATCTAAAATATCAAACTCTATTTTTGAGTATTGGTATTTTAGTCCCACATCGGATAGGAGAAGAGGTGAAGTCTCAACTCCACTCTATAAATAGAGCCCCTTGGCCTCCTTTGAAAGATGCACCAAGAAGAGAGTTGAGGGAGTCTGTTAAGTCCAGGAAGCCCGTTCAAGTCTCAAATATTGACTTACGAGCGTTCCAGAAGTTCTCCTGAACTTGCTGGTTCCTGGGAGCTTATCCGTACTGCGGGTATAGCTTTGAGCGCCGGTGTTCAACACCCCAGCGAGATCCGCTCTTCTTCTTCCTTCCTCTTTCTGTTGCCTTCGAGAATCTGAGACTCAACTGTTGTTGATCATCTCTTGTTGCCTTCGAGAAACCGCTATTGCAAACGCGATTCGATTTTTTTAATCGTTTAGGCTACGCAATCAGCATTATTTGCATCTCTTTTTTAGGGATTGCAACTGCATTATTTGCATCTCTTTTTTAGGGATTGCAACTGCATTCTTTGCATCTCTTCTTAGGGATTGCAACTGAGTTTTTTCCATCGATTGTTTGCAAATAGACTAACAACCTTATCCTTCCATGTTCAGACCTTCGAAAATCATAAATGTCAGCAAAAAATTGCACAGGTAGCCAATATGTTTGTTACCTAGTTATTTCTCCGAGTTTTTTCATGGATAACGATTGACATTTCTTGGGAACATGGTATGATCCGAATCAGAGTTTGACATATAAGTTGTGATATTGGACTAGTTTTATATGTCTGGAAAAAAAATTCTCATGCAAGGTCTGAACTAATTTCAATTATCTACACTCCATAATCTCACCTCCTATCCGATGTGGGACTAAATTACCAACTTCATTATCACCCCCTTTTGAGAGCTCAACCGAAAATGAGATATAATCCAACAATCTCCACCTTATCTCGTTTTCACTAGCCGAACAAGCTTAACATCCATGCTTCCTTTGTTCGTTCCCGTCAGTCGAACAATCTTATCACCCCTGCTACTTTGCTCGTTCCTATCAACCGAACAACCTTAGCACCCATGCTACCTTTGCTTGTTCCCGCCAGCCGAGTACCTAGAATCCAATATATTTTCATCTCACCCGTTTGACCACAGAACCAAATCGACATGTCCATCCACACCATCATTGTGTGCAAACCATAATGTCTTGCTCCACCTTGGACGTGTCGGACCCACCATTGAAGTCAATCGTGTAGTTGGCTACAACATTAAGGTCTGATCCGCCTTCTGCTTGCTAATTTTTTGACACTCAGACCTGTCACGACCCGCACCCACCGTGAGGGTACGAGTACGTAACAACGCCCAGCCTACGCCGCAGTGTCGGCGGTAGAACGATGTTCTAGGTCATGAACTATAACTAGCATAATATGAATACTCTCCATAAGGAGGCCAACACAGAGGTACAACTCAATCACAATCTAAGGTAGAATGATAAAGATAGATAAACATGAAATCCAAAAGAGATACAGGAGATAGAAGTCTAAGTGTCTAAGATACATAATCCCAGAAATACATCTCAAAACTCAAATATAGTAATCCACAAGTAAATACAACTCCAGACAAAATGAAATAACTATCTAAACAACCTCTACTGTGTCTCCTCTAGGCTAGCAGGCAATCCCAGGCTATCTGTAAAATTTATCAACAGGTCCAGTCAGGACAGGAGCGAGCACATTACATCTCAACAGTTCATAGCAGGTTAGAAAATATAATCATGCAGTAAAGTAAGATACAAGATCTGAAGAAATAACATGATGAAAAAGGGAGACTGTAAATAAATAGATACAACATATAGAGAACTAATAGTGACTAGTGATTCAGAGCACAAGATGGTTATGTAAACGGCACGATGTTGTACACGAGTAATATACAGAGGTTGTACATGAGTAATCTACTGGATTGATTACATAACCACTTCTACTCCCCCGCCCCAATCAATACACAAGGATCTAGTTAAGTTATGTTATTGCACACGAAGTATAGTCACACACGAGATCATGTGAATACATGAGTATACACGATTTCACACGATTTGTACACGAATATCACGAATACAAGGAGTACACGATGCTCACGATAAAGTACACGAACACGAATACCCGATGTATCCGCTAAGGGGATAACATCGCACAACAAGATCCATATAGTACTAATCCGTGTTTCCAACGTGTCAGCATCATGTAAAGTAATCTAAAGCAGAAAATATAATCCTAAACAAGATATGAAATGATCAGAGAACGTACTCGCCTGATATCTGAATGTCCAAGGTAAAGATACTGTCCGAGGAGAGGTGTCTGGCTCCTAATTAAAACAGCACAAGTCACAACATGTCCAGAAGGGTAATATAAAGCACTACAATGCATTTGTCACGACCCGCACCCTAGGATTAGGGCACGAGAACGTAACAACGTCCAGCCTACGCCGCAGTGTCGGCGGTAGAACGCTGTCCTAGGTCTCAATGCATCTAACAGTATAAGACTAAACAGTTTATACTCCCCGAATGGGAGTGACATAGAAGATACAGTCTCAATCACATCTAAGGTAGAGCATGATAAGGATAGATAAAACATAAAATCCAAAGAGATACAGGAGATAGAAGTCTAAGTGTCTAAGATACAAAATCTCAGAAATACATCTCAAAACTCAAATACAGTAATCCATAAAATAAATACAACTCCAGACAACTGAGAATAGCTAACTAAACAACCTCTAATGGGTCTCCTCTAGGCTAGCAGGTAATTTCCAAGCTATCTGTAAAATTTGTCAACGTATCTTGTCAGGAAAATGAGCAAGTATAAACACCAACAGCAGTTCCATATGAATTGACAAAAGCTATAAGAGACAGTATAATGAAATACAAGACAAAGATATGTAAAGTACAGGGTAAACCAACAGGAAATGTATAACAGGTGTGAGTACTGAATAGAACAACAATAGGTATGTAGGACTGCTTAGGAACTATCCGGAAGCCGAGTTACAACCCTTAAACCAAATAAGGACCGGGGTTGTAACTCTTCTCCCGAACAGAACTTAGCCTCCTAGGATAAATAAATATAAAAGGTGCCTTGAATTATTAGTGTGTCATGTGATCGATTTGGGAAACATGTTCAAGCTTTCCATCTGACCGGCTAAGAACAAATAACAAGTGTGAAACAACAAGTGTGAAGATAAGGCCGGTCACCATGGCAAGTTGTGAACAAGTGGGGTCAGGCTTTACCCGTCGTGAGCGAGGGTATAGTTATGAACAAGTAACAAGTACAAATATGAGGTACAAGTAGGGATTTTGATCACACAACCACTAATAACTCTCCATCCCCGAATAGTATACTGGATCCGGATATGACACGTCATGATACGAGACTCAAGAGCAGGTGATCAGCCCACTCTCAAGTTCATGTCTATACAAGTACAAGTAACAAGTCAAGTCATGTACTAATATACCAAGTAATCCAGGAACAACATCTCATGACAGGATCCAATGTAGACTAGTCCGTGAACCATCGTGTCTAGAAATCAAGTAAGACACTACAACTGAATCGGATATAGCAGATATCAAGACAATGAAAACTATCAGTTAATGTACTCGCCTGCGGTCCTGAGCTGATAAGTATAGAGGGTCCAACTGAAGCCACAGAGTCCTATTTAAAGCAACACAGGTTACAAGGTGTCCAAGTTGTAATAAAAGAGTCTCTACAAGCAATCTATATTATCCTAGGTTCTTCTAAGTCAAATTAACTCTAGGTCAACTCCGGTCAATTATTTAGTCAAACTAGGTCAAGCGTTGACTCACAGTTGACTTTGGGTCAACTGGTCAACTTTGGTCAAACAGGGTCAATCTAGTCTAATTATTAAAGAATAAAGTATACTTCGTTATTTGTACGTCGAAACTTACGACACGCAAATCGAGATAAGAATATCAATGGTAAGGTTGATAATCTTATTATGGTGATCCACGTGTCCATCTTGTCAATTTCAGCGATGTGAGATCACTGGAATTGACTGAGCTCAGTTTCGTTGTACTAATCCCGAAATACGAGCATTATATGAATTAATTATTAATTAATTATAAAAAGGCTAAACTCAGAGAAACTATTAACAAACATTGTCGAACGATGAAATAAACATCGACAACGTGTCCAGAATGGTCAAATTAGCTAGGATAGCCTACCCATCGGTCCAATTTGGACACAAGGGCAAAAAGGTAATTTCGGGTCAAAACGATGTCCGTGTCGGAACCGTTTTGCACCGAAATACGTGCAAGAAAACAAGTCTATAAAATATAACAAATTATATGTCCATGAAACCAGAATGATGATACGAACCCAACGGTATCTCCAGAATTGGATTCCGTTGACCCGATCTCAATTTGGCCCATTGACCAGAACTTGGAATTCCGGTTAGCACGAAAATGCGTGCCGGAGCCAAAGTTCTCAAAACTCAGCAAACTACATGTCAACGAGTCCAGAATGACGATACGAACTCAACGGTATATCCGGAATTGGATTCCGATGAGCCGATCTGAAAATGACCCGTTGGCCCGGATATTGGTATCCGACTTGCACCGAAATGCGTGTCGGACCCAATGTCCATCAAAACCTAGCAAATTATATGTCAACGAGTCCAGAATGACGATACGAACTCAACGATATATCCGGAATTGGATTCCGATGAGCCGACATCAAAAAGTCCCGTTGACCCAGAAAGTGGGACCCGGTTTGTACCGAAATACGTGCCCGGGCCCATGTTCTCCAAATCTAACAAATTTTATATGAAAACATGCCAGAACGACGCCACGAATCTAATGGTGGTGTCAAAAATGAAATCTGGAGTCCCATATTCAAAAATAAAATTTTACAAGATGGAAATTACGAATTCGGACGACCAACTTTGGCGTCGAATTCAACCAATCAAACAAGCTCACAATGAAACGAAACTGGAGGGGTAGTAATAGGGTTATACCAGCTTCGCACAGGAACTGGTAACACGCCAAAAGGAGCTGCGGTGGAGGAGATACAAGCTGACGAAGTTGGCCCCGCGAAACTGTCCAAATTTAATACAATTTAAATGGTCAACTTGGTGGCTGGTTTTCATGCATCAAACGATAAAATTAACGGACGAAAATTGACATGAGCGAAGGTGGATATACCAAGATTGTGACGGAGTGAAGAAATTGCCGATCCAACGGTCGGATTTCCGGGAAAACGTGTGTGAAGTCGCTGCGACGGAGCACGAATTCTGAGTTCCAAACTCGCGCGCGCCGACGGGATCTCGTTCAAAACGCACGAATAGCCTCGACGGCGCGTCCCGGAGGACGTTGGCCGCCATGGGGCCTACCCCAGGGGTGCGCCCGGGCCCGTGGGAGTGGGCCACGCCGACCACGGCGGCGGTGGCCGCCTGCACGCGCGCGAGCGCGCGGCTGTGCTGCGTTTGCAGTCGCAGCTGCTGTCCATCGCACGTGCGGGGCGGCACGGCCACTGCGGTGGCGAGGGCGGTGGGGTCGCACGCAACTGTGCGGGTGGTGGTCGACTGGCGGAGAAGGTGGTGGCGGACTGGTGAGGGTCGCGGTTGATCGGATGATGATGGTCGGTTGGGTGATGAAGATGAGGAGGAAGAAGGAGGAAAGTAGGAGGAGAAGGTGGACGACGGAGATGGCCGGGGAGGCCGACGGCCAAGTGGGGGAGGTCGGGTTTGTTGCTCGGGTGAGAAGGAGGAGAGGCTCGGGTGTGTGTTGTAGGTGGTGAAGGAAAGAAATAGTTGATGTTGTTGTTGTTCTAGTGATAAAGTGAGAGAGAGAGAGAGAAAAGGATAATATTGTAAAATAATTAAAGAGAGAGAGAGGAAGAAGACTTGGGAGTTAGGGTCGGCATGTGGCTGTGAGGGGGTTTTGTATGGGTGTTTGGGAAAATGTAGGGTGGGGATTGATTAGGAGAATCAAGTGGCTAGAAATTAATTTGTAGGAAATAGGTCATTCCAATGGATTAAATTCAAGGAAAATTCCAATAAATAATTAAAAAAATGGGTAGAATGAATACTAATATTTTTGGGCAAGAAAATATGAGGGCATCATGATGGAGAATAACATGGAGCTGGGCTGGACTCGGTGGAGCCGGATTGGGTCAAAATCAGACATTGTGCAAAAATCGAATTAAAAATAGACGTTGATGATCATGAGTAAATAAGTAGCACATAGGGATTCCAATAAATGGAACACAAGTGACGGACGGGTAGTAGGCTCAATGTGGGCCATGTCCATAGTTGGGGCTGACAGGTTTTGGTCGACAGGGGACCCACAAATAAAGTTGGAAGATAAATGTGACACGGTGAAATAAAATCGGGTCACGTGTCAGAAAATTTGTGTGAAGCAAATGGAGCACAAGATGGCGTGTCTGAGTGGGACACGAAGGTCATGGGTGACGAGCGTCTCGAGTAGATCAAGTATAAGAAGTTGGTTTCAAGAAAATAACTGGTCTTGCGCTCCAAAATTAAAAGTCACGGTAACGTGCTAAAAATGATCAAGGAAAAGAGTGGGAAAATCAATTAATAATCAAATGGTCTAATTCGACCAGAAGTTCAGCGAAGCAAAAAGAGCACAAGGGAACAAGTTTGAGTGGGACAGCATATACCGTCATGAAGGTAATCCTGTCCATTCCAAAACTCGTGAAGAAGATTTCCAGAGTTGAACATCCCTGACACTCCAAATATCAATGGCACGGAAAAGTACACTTAAGGATAAATAAACAGAAAAATTATTTATCGAAACCAGATCAATCAAAAAATTAAAATAATAAATAAAAATAAAAAAATCAATCCGAAATTCAGGGTGCTCACATCCTACCCACCTTATAAAAATTTTGTCCTCGAAATTAAAATGTCCATACTCCCTCTAGGTCAAACCCCCACAATCAAAGTTCCAGAACTTAAACAAATCATCCCATCAAAAGGACGGCATACAGGGTCATGGCATACGGTGGTAGTAAGTCTCATCTAGGTATACTAGTCATGCTAACCAAAACGGTTATAGGGTAGCAAAACACACAAGCAATCCAGGGTACGAAACAAAAAGTTACAGAGACAACAAACCATCAAAACTATAAGGCTGTCTACCATCCTATATGAAAATTGGTACTCATCAAAAAATAAAATGAAGGTAACTACCAATTACCTGAAAAAGGGTACTATTCAAGGAAAAATCAAAATCACTAGTAAAGGAATAAAGTCAATTGCATGGAAATCCAATCATAATATATACAGAGCATTAGAGAGGGAAAAACTAGCATTATGTGTATAGGGACATGTTCATATGGTTAGATAGTAGGCGTGTGTGTACGTGAATACATATGAAATTGTATACGAGAAATTGGGTTCCAAAACAACAGCTATCAAGTTACACTAATCATGACATTTTTTTTTTATTATTATTATTTAATGCAAGAATAATAGCAAGAAAGAAATAATGATAAAATCTGTTTTGCTTATCTATTTAAAGAAGACCCATTTTGAAATCCAGAGCTAAATTATCAAATCCAAGATGAAGTCTAGCAAAATTATCGATTCATTGTATTAAGAAGAAACTCATAGCAAGAAGTTACACAAAGGTTTACAAAAATAGGCAAACCTACTCTTAAGTTAAATAATGAGAAGCAAACAAAACAAAACAATTAATAATTAAAATATATTTTTTTTTGAAGGACAGAAACAAAAGTAGAGAAAATATGTTTCGAAAATATTTAAGGTACAATCTGATAATCATATGCGTCTGTCCAAAATTATGGTACACTAATCCTCGTCATACTAGTAATCAAGGCTACGATAATCACAGAGTCCTCGACTTAGGCATATACCTCTAAATTTATGGTATTTAACATTTTCGCGATGCCGCTAGCTTGGCTACGAAAACCTTAAATTCCCACACCCGAGAGATATATCCAAGTCAAACTATATGTCCTTACCATTCTGGCTAATATGACTGTAGAAGACTAGACTCCATAACTTAGATGACCTAGCCCATATAATTTCATCGTGACAAATTAATTTAAATCAACAATGAATACTCAAAAATTAATTCAAATTTATCAACGAACATCAAAATCCAAAAATGAACAAAAATCTATGAAAATACAAACTCGGAGGCAACATCTATCATCAAAATTTAAAATTCAATAATCATCCTTCAAAATCAATAAATACAAACTCAAATTCAATAATAATCCATCAAAATCAAATTCAATAGCAGAAAGTAAAGATAAATCAATCAAGGAAAAGAGTTTTCAAATCGAAGTTAAATAAGATTCTCAAGGGTCGTCTCGAGAATCTCTCAAGGGTCCTAACTGTGATTGAGTACCTTCAAAATATATCCTAATCCTACTGCAGGCTGTAGTGGTACTCTAGTTCGAATACCACTACACTTTTAGTCTCGACCTGCATGGGCCACCACTAAAAACGTGTCACGACCCGCACCCTAGGGTTAGGGCACGAGAACGTAACAACTCCCAGCCCACGCCGCAGTGTCGGCGGTAGAACGCTGTCCTAGGTCTCAATGCATCTAACAATATAAGACTAAATAGTTTATACTCCCCGAATGGGGGTGACATAGCAGATACAGTCTCAATCACATCTAAGGTAGAGCATGATAAGGATAGATAAAACATAAAATCCAAAGAGATACAGGAGATAGAAGTCTAAGTGTCTAAGATACAAAATCCCAGAAATACATCTCAAAACTCAAATACAGTAATCCATAGAATAAATACAACTCCAGACAACTAAGAATAGCTAACTAAACAACCTCTAATGGGTCTCCTCTAGGCTAGCAGGCAATTTCCAAGCTATCTGTAAAATTTGTCAACGTATCCTGTCAGAAAAATGAGCAAGTATAAATACCAACAACAGTTCCATATGAATTGACAAAAGCTATAAGAGAGTATAATGAAATATAAGACAAAGATATATAAAGTACAGGGTAAAACCAACAGGAAATGTATAATAGGTGTGAGTACTGAATAGAATAACAATAGGTATGTAAGACTGCTTAGAAACTATCCGAAAGCCGAGTTACAACCCTTAAACCAAACAAGGACCGGGGTTGTAACTCTTCTCCCGAACAGAACTTAGCCTCCTAGGATAAATAAATATAAAAGGTGCCTTGAATTATTAGTGTGTCATGTGATCGGTTTGGGAAACATGTTCAAGCTTTCCATCTGACCGGCTACGAACAAATAACAAGTGTGAAACAACAAGTGTGAAGATAAGGCCGGTCACCATGGCAAGTTGTGAACAAGTGGGGTCAGGCTTTACCCGTCGTGAGCGAGGGTATAGCTATGAACAAGTAACAAGTACAAGTATGAGGTACAAGTAGGGATTTTGATCACACAACCACTAATAACTCCCCATCTCTGAATAGTATACTGGATCCGGACATAACACGTCATGATATGAGACTCAAGAGCAGGTGATCAGCCCACTCTCAAGTTCATGTCTATACAAGTACAAGTAACAAGTCAAGTCATGTACTAATATACCAAGTAATCCGGGAACAACATCTCATGACAGGATCCGATATAGACTAGTCCGTGAACCATCGTGTCTAGAAATCAAGTAAGACACTACAACTGAATCGGATATAGCAGATATCAAGACAATAAAAACTATCAGTGAATGTACTCGCGTGCGGTCCTGAGCTGATAAGTATAGAGGGTCCAACTGAAGCCACAGAGTCCGATTTAAAGCAACACAGGTTACAAGGTGTCCAAGTTGTAATAAAAGAGTCTCTACAAGCAATCTATATTATCCTAGGTTCTTCTAAGTCAAATTAACTCTAGGTCAACTCCGGTCAATAATTTAGTCAAACGAGGTCAAGCGTTGACTCACAGTTGACTTTGGATCAACTGTCAACTTTGGTCAAACAGGGTCAATCTAGTCTAATTATTAAAGAATAAAGTGTACTTCGTTATTTGTACGTCGAAACTTACGACACGCAAATCGAGATAAGAATATCAATGGTAAGGTTGATAATCTTATTATGGTGATCCACGTGTCCATCTTGTCAATTTCAGCGATGTGAGATCACTGGAATTGACTGAGCTCAGTTTCGTTGTACTAATCCCGAAATACGAGCATTATATGAATTAATTATTAATTAATTATAAAAAGGCTAAACTCAGAGAAACTATTAACAAACATTGTCGAACGATGAAATAAACATCGCCAACGTGTCCATAATGGTCAAATTAGCTAGGATAGCCTACCCATCGGTCCAATTTGGACACAAGGGCAAAAAGATAATTTTGGGTTAAAACGGTGTCCGTGTCGGAGCCATTTTGCACCGAAATACGTGCAAGAAAACAAGTCTATAAAATATAACGAATTATATGTCCACGAAACCAGAATGACGATACGAACCCAACGGTATCTCCAGAATTGGATTCCGTTGACCCGATCTCAATTTGGCCCATTGACCAGAACTTGGAATTTCGGTTTGCACGGAAATGCGTGCCGGAGCCAAAGTTCTCAAAACTCAGCAAACTACATGTCAACGAGTCCAGAATGACGATACGAACTCAACGGTATATCCGGAATTGGATTTCGATGAGCCGATCTCAAAATGACCCGTTGGCCCGGATATTGGTATCCGACTTGCACCGAAATGCGTGTCGGACCCAATGTCCACTAAAACCTAACAAATTATATGTCAACGAGTCCAGAATGACGATACGAACTCAACGGTATATCCGGAATTGGATTCCGATGAGCCGGCGTCAAAAAGTCTCGTTGACCCAGAAAGTGGGACCCACTTTGCACCGAAATGCGTGCCCGGGCCCACGTTCTCCAAATCTAACAAATTTTATATGAAAACATGCCAGAACGACGCCATGAATCTAATGGTGGTGTCAGAAATGAAATCTGGAGTCCCGTGTTAAAAAATGGAATTTTACAAGTTGGAAATTACGAATTCGGACGACCAACTTTGGCGTCGAATTCAACCAATCAAACAAGCTCACAATGAAACAAAACTGGTGGGGTAGTAAGAGGGTTATACCAGCTTCACACAGGAACTGGTAGCATGCCAAAAGGAGCTACGGTGGAGGAGATACAAGCTGACGAAGTTGGCCCCGCGAAACTGTCCAAATTTAATACAATTTAAACGGTCAACTTGGTGTCCGATTTTCATGTATCAAACGATAAAATTAACGGACAAAAATTGACATGAGCGAAGGTGGATATACCAAGATTGTGACGGAGCGAAGAAATCGTCGATCCAATGGTCGGATTTTCGGAAAAAACGTGCGCGAAGTCGCTGCGACGGAGCACGAATTCTGAGTTCCAAACTCGCGCGCGCCGACGTGATCTCGTTCAAAACGCACGAATCGCCTCGACGGCGCATCCCGGAGGACGTTGGCCGCCATGGGGCCTACCCCAGGGGTGCGCCCGGGCCCGTGGGAGTGGGCCACGCCGACCACGGCGGCGGTGGCGCCGGCGGTGGCCGCCTGCACGGTGGCCGCCTGCACGCGCCCGAGCGCGCGGCTGTGCTGCTTTTGCAGTCGCAGCTGCTGTCCACCGCACGTGCGGGGCGGCACGGCCACTGTGATGGCGAGGGCGATGGGGTGGCGCACAACTGTACGGGTGGTGGTCGACTGGCGGAGGAGGTGGTGGTGGACTGGTGAGGGTCACGGTTGATCGGATGATGATGGTCGGTTGGGTGATGAAGATGAGGAGGAAGAAGGAGGAAAGTAGGAGGAGAAGGTGGACGACGGAGATGGCCGGGGAGGCCGACGGCCAAGTGGGGGAGATCGGGTTTATTGCTCGGGTGAGGAGGAGAAGAGGCTCGGGTATGTGTTGTAGGTGGTGAAGGAAAGAAATAGTTGCTGTTGTTGTTGTTCTAGTGATAAAGTGAGAGAGAGAGAAAAGGATAATGTTGTAAAATAATTAAAGAGAGAGAGAGGAAGAAGACTTGGGAGTTAGGGCCGGCATGTGGCTGTGAGGGGGTTTTGTATGGGTGTTTGGAAAAATGTAGGGTGGGGATTAATTAGGAGAATCAAGTGGCTAGAAATTAATTTGTAGGAAATAGGTCATTCCAATGGATTAAATTCAAGGAAAATTCCAATAAATAATTAAAAAATGGGTAGAATGAATACTAATATTTTTGGGCAAGAAAATATGAGGGCGTCATGATGGAGAATAACATGGAGCTGGGCTGGACTCAGTGGAGCCGGATTGGGTCAAAATCAGACATTGTGCAAAAATTGAATTAAAAATAGACGTTGATGATCATGAGTAAATAAGTAGCACATGGGAATTCCAATAAATGGGACACAAGTGACGGACGGGTAGTAGGCTCAATGTGGGCCATGTCCATAGTTGGGGCTGACAGGTTTTGGTCGACAGGGGACCCACAAATAAAGTTGGAAGATAAATGTGACACCGTGGGGTGAAATAAAATCGGGTCACGTGTCAGAAAAGTTGTGTAAAGCAAATAGAGCACAAGATGGCGTGTCTGAGTGGGACACGAAGGTCATGGGTGACGAGCGTCTAACATATATATAATATACATACATAGCTAAGTTAACTGTATTCATAAATACTTATTTAAGAGGCTATGTGTGTGTATGTGAACATGGCAAAGGGGCAAGTGAGGGTTAAATGGGCATACATAGTGTATATATATCAAAGAGTGTCAAAGTGTAAGTGAACAAAGTGTCAAGTGTGATAGTGTCTACATAGTGTAAGGGGTACATGAGGTAATATAGGATTTGTGTTAACATAGAACATTACATCTCATTAACTTGTATATTGCATACATTACATCTATTATTATATTACATTCATGCTTGCATTCATTCATCATTCATTTATTCTCTTGCACTACTATATGCACCATACATTACATACTATGGAACCTACATATTCATTACAAGCCATACTTATACATGCTTACATTAGATAGGATACTTACACCTCATACATCATTTATTTAAACATTTACTCATGCTTGCATTCTCTATTTAATTACATAATGTATATACATTAACATGGGTTAAAATTAAATAAAACATTATATTACACACAAGGGTGCACAAAATGCATATACCGAATAGTAACTCCTACTAATAATCAATACTGTACCATCTCAGCATGAATTAAAATCTTGGATTAAAGTATGTTATAGATCTATGTGTTAGCTTTCCGAAACTTTAAACGGATCGCATTTTTGTTTTCGGAAACTCCCGGAATCGCAAAAACACCGAGAACGCGTTTGTCTTTCGTACAGCTGACACTCAAATAATTATCCAGAAAGTTACATAAAGAATTAGGCCTATTAATATATGTTTTTGGAAATCTAACTTCAATACACTTCTTTTAAAAAACGGGAGATTAAACCGAGCTTTGAGCTAGAATTTATGACATTTCTAAGTTAGGGCTGAAATTAAAAACGTGGATAAAAATCATGACGGATTTGGGTAGTTTGAGACAAAAGAACACAAGTATATAACATAATATATCAAGAACTCACTCTCTACACTAATATATATATATATATAAGACACTATAGAACACATCTATAATACAAAAATATGAGATTAAACATGTAATAATTCATTCATACATAACAACAATACATAGTGTGTCCAAATTTGGGGTTTTCCCAGATGGACACAACCACAACACAAAGGACACTCCTATAACCTCCAAATGGACACAAAATGGACACAAATGGAGATACAACCATGGGGGTCATTCCTATGGGTTCAAAATAGACCTATATGCATGAGAAAATGAAAAGGAGAAGGGATTTATACCTTCCGGTAGATCGAATCGAAGAAAAGTCTTTCCGGAGCGATACCGACATGTAGAGATTCTAAAAGGACACGAACGAGCTCCGAATCCTCCCAAACTTGGGTAGCTTCCTCCTTGGCTAGAATGGAGAAGGATAGAAGAAGATTTGGTGGCAAAATGGAAGGATTTGGTGGAGAAATTGCTAGGGATTGCTCTCTAAGAATTTAGGGAAGAACAAGAGAGAGAGTGTGGATGAGAATAATGAAATAAACTTGAGCCTATCCTCTCCCAAAGTGGCTGGCCATATGGGGCTATTTGTCCTATTATGGTAAGGTCCAAAATGCCCCCACTAACCTATTCTATGAGTATTAGGAAAGGGCTAATTGGTTGGGGCTAAATTAGTCATTCTAAAGTCTCTAATCACACTAACCTTATCCATAATAATTAGTCTAACATCTAACTAAAATATTTCTATCATGTGGACTAAAATTAATATCATGTGGGCCATGCCTAACTAGTGTGTGGGTCCCACTAGAGTCAAACTACCCTCGGGTCCCCGTTTCAAGTCGGATTGAGTTAAAATTCGAACCCGACTCAAATAACCCCAAAACAATATCATAAATAATAAAATAAATTTCAACCCCAAATAATATCATAAATAATAAAATAAATTTTAAAAATATTCAAAAATATAAAATGACAAAAATACTCCTGTTTCTGAAAAGTGGGGGTGACAAATCTATCCACCTTAAAAAAAATTCGTCCTCGAAATTAAAACAAAGCAATCACAGGAAACACATGCCGAAAACAATCTCATTCAAATACTTTTCAAAAAAAATCAGCAATAAAAAAAATCTCTTTGAGGCACATTAAACATTTGTAAATAAAAACTGATACGTGTCCGATACGGACACAAAACCATCACAAAATCACACCTATCAAAGGTCAAAATTAACAATCACCAACGTAATAAATATCAAAATAATTCAAAGAGGTCAAATGCAAAATATCCTTAGGCCAGAAATGACATTAAAATATCCTAATCACATGGTTAGGCTCTAGGTCAAACAGTCTCTAGGGTTTCACTAGCAAAATATCAAAATCACAAGTCATAATTTCAAATAGTTTTAAAATGATTTAAAAATTACCAAAAATTATATCATGATTTAAATGTCAAATCAATAAATGATTAAAATTACAAAATTTCAAAATTACCCTCATTTTAGAGAACTGGGTATTACATGTCTACCCACCTTAGAAAAATTTCATCCTCAAAATTAAAATATTCATACTCCTTCTAGGTCAAACCCCCCACAATCAAAGTCTCAGAACTTAAACAATCATACGATTTAAAAGGATGACATACAGGGTCATGGCATACGGTGGTAGTGAAAGTCTCATCTAGGTATACTAGTCATGCTAAACCAAAACGGTCATATGGTATCAAAACACACAAGCAATTTAGGGTGCTAAACTAGAAAAGATACAGAAATAACAATTATCAAGACTGTAAGGCAGTCTACCATCCTATATGAAAACTGGTACTTATCAAAATAAAATAAAGTTAACTACCATTTATCTAATAAGGGGTGCTATTCAAGAAAATCAAAATCAAAAGTTAAAGAATGAAAGCCAATTGCATGGAAATCCAATCACAATATATTTATATATATAGCGTTAGAGAGGGAAAAGCTAGCATTATGTACAAGTTATGTAGTTCGTGTGTGTATGGGTGTATGTGGACATGTTCATATGGTTAGATAATAGGCGTGTGTGTATGTAAAATATACATGAAAGTGCATAGGAGGATTTGGGGTTTCAAACAATAACTATCAAGTTACACTAATTATGGCATATTGGTTAAATAATCTACAATACACAACTCATTTGCTCATAACATGCATGGCTAACCATGTATATATGTATATATAAAGAGGTAGAGATTTAGTTATGTATGTATATACATTATAACATGTATGCCTAAGCTCTATATATATCTATATAGATATATAATCATGACATAGAGAGGAAGAGTTAGGTTACATGACAGGGTATACTAAGTTAGGGTGTGTGTGTGTCCTTGTACAGGGTTATAGCTTAGTATTGAAAGGTTAAACCCAGTTTTAGTTCAGCATTTACATACAAAATCTGAAAATAAGCTAACATTTAAATCAGTGCAATATTAACATAATACAATTTTAAAATTTAGGAGTTTGAAACATCACAACTAATCTCAATGCTCCCAATACATCCTAACATGATAGAAATGAAACCCTAATATACTATCAATACATTTATCTACGCATACAGTTCAATATTACATGTTAAATCTGAAATTGAACTAAACATGGAAATCAATGTAAAAATGTTAACATGTATTCAGTTTTCAGGATTTTGGAGAATTTGCACATCAAAACCAACTCAATATTTATCACAACCTAACATGTAAGAATATGGAACCTAAATTTATATCCCTACAACAACAATGTACACAGCTCTAAATATTACATTTAAAACAATCAATTTGAACTAACATTTAAAATTTCGTATTAAGGGTTAATATGCACACAGTCTCAGATTTGATAAATTTAAACACAAAACTCAACCAAAATTTTTTTGAATTGAAACCCTACGTATAACATACATGCGCAGTGATATAAATAAAACTATTATCATGAAATTTTATATTTAAATTACGAGTTAAGCTAGGAAAAGCAGAGAATCAGAAATATTGGGGTTTTAAAAATTTAAACATTAACGACATATTAATATGTATTCAGATAGGTGGAAATCAAGTGTAGCATGCATAAGTGTCAGGAAAGTGTCCACTATATACTCATATATATTCTCATGTCCCAATATAAAATTTTAATTCTACGTTAAGACCAACAATTAGATTCCTACCAAGGTTGCAAGCAGGTGATTGACGTAATCAAGACAGTATTATTATTATTATTTAATACAAGAATAATAGCAAGAAAGAAATAACGATAAAATCTATTTTTGCTTATCTGTTTAAAAGAAAAACCCATTTTGAAACCCAGAGCTAAATTTTCAATTCCAAGATAAAGTATAGCAAAATCATCGATTCATTGTATTAAGAAGAATTTCATAGTAAGAAGTTACACAAAGTTTATAAAAACAGCTAAAGCTACTCCTAAGTTAAATAAATGAGAAACAAAACAAAACAAACAAATAATAATTATCTCTTTCTTTTTTTTATTTCTTTTTTGAAGGACTGAAACAAAAGTAGAGAAAACATGTTCAAAAATATTTAAGGTACAATCTGATAATCATATGCGTCTTCTTGAAATTATGTTATCAGAATTCTGCCACGCCAATAAGCATAGCTGCAATAAACGATAGAGTCCATAATAAGGCATACACCCTATAATCATGTTATCTAGAATTCTTACCACGCCACCCGGTATGGCTGCAAGAAAATCTAGATTTCATAACTAAGATAAGTATAGCTATATCAGGCTCTACGTCCTTATCATGCTAGCAAATATGACTGCAATAAATTTTAAATTCCATAATAAAGTAGACTTTTACCTTTCTCACTGTCCTTATCAAGTATGTTATCAGGTTATACCTTAATTCCAAAAAAATGTACATATACATATAAATACAAACTCAAATTCAACAACTAACATCAAGATTAAAAATTCAACAATAATCCATCAAAAATCATAAAAATACAGACTCAAATTCAACCACTATCATCAAGATTCAAAATTCAACAATAATCCATCAAAAATCATAAAAATACAGACTCAAATTCAACCACTAACATCAAGATTCGAAATTCAACAATAATCCATCAAAATCAAGTTCAATAACAGGAAGTAAAGGTAAATCAAATCAGGGAAAATAGATTTCAAATCGAAGTTAAAATAAGATTCTCAAGGGTCATCCCAGGAATCTTACAAGGAATCCTAACCGTGATTGAGTACCTTCAAAATATATCCTATTCCTACTGCAGGCTGTAGTGGTACTCTAGTTCGAATACCACTACATAAACTCGACCTGCATGGGCCACCACTAAAAACGTGTCACGACCCGCACCCACCGTGAGGGTACGAGTACGTAACAACGCCCAGCCTACGCCACAGTGTCGGCGGTAGAACGCTGTTCTAGGTCATGAACTATAACTAGCATAATATGAATACTCTCCATAAGGAGGCCAACACAGAGGTACAACTCAATCACAATCTAAGGTTGAATGATAATGATAGATAAACATGAAATCCAAAAGAGATACAGGAGATAGAAGTCTAAGTGTCTAAGATACATAATCCCAGAAATACATCTCAAAACTCAAATACAGTAATCCACAAGTAAGTACAACTCCAGACAAAATGAAATAACTATCTAAACAACCTTTACTGTGTCTCCTCTAGGCTAGCAGGCAATCCCAGGCTATCTGTAAAATTTATCAACAGGTCCAGTCAGGACAGGAGCGAGCACATTACATCTCAACAGTTCATAGCAGGATAGAAAATATAATCATGCAGTAAAGTAAGATACAAGATCTGAAGAAATAACATGATAAAAAAGGGAGACTGTAAATAAATAGATACAACATATAGAGAACTAATAGTGACTAGTGATTCAGAGCACAAGATGGTTATGTAAACGGCACGATGTTGTACACGAGTAATCTACAGAGGTTGTACACGAGTAATCTACTGGATTGATTACATAACCACTTCTACTCCCCCGCCCCAATCAATACACAAGGATCTAGTTAAGTTATGTTATTGCACACGAAGTATAGTCGCACACGAGATCATATGAATATATGAGTATACACGATTTCACACGATTTGTACACGAATATCACGAATACAAGGAGTACACGATGCTCACGATAAAGTACACGAACACGAATACCCGATGTATTCGCTAAGGGGATAACATCGCACAACAAGATCCATATAGTACTAATCCGTGTTTCTAACGTGTCAGCATCATGTAAAGTAATCTAAAGCAGGAAATATAATCCTAAACAAGATATAAAATGATCAGAGAATGTACTCGCCTGATATCTGAATGTCCAAGATAAAGATACTGTCCGATGAGAGGTGTCTGGCTCCTAATTAGAACAGCACAAGTCACAACATGTCCAGAAGGGTAATATAAAGTACTACAATGTATTCTACATGAATCTAGGTCAAACTAGACCAAAGTCAACCCTTGGTCAACTCTGGTCAACTGCACTAGTCAAACTAGGTCAAACTAGGTCATGTCCTAACCCAGCAAGTCTTACTAGGCCTAACCAAGACTATCCTAGCAAGCACACATCAATACAAGGCTATACAAGCCAACATACACCCAACTCTATATAGCATGCAATTATTCAATACTCAAATAGGCAAGAATTCACATTGGATATACACTAGGTAATCTATTACTTTAAACTATATATGTCTACACATATATACACATGCATATATTGGTATTCAACATTAGGTCTATAATCATGGCATTTCAAATGGTTATATAAACTTATATATTACAACACAATATGCTTTAGCATATATATAATATACATACATAGCTAAGTTAACTGTATTCATAAATACTTATTTAAGAGGCTATGTGTGTGTATATGAACATGGCAAAGGGGCAAGTGAGGGTTAAATGGGCATACATAGTGTATACATATCAAAGAGTGTCAAAGTGTAAGTGAACAAAGTGTCAAGTGTGATAGTGTCTACATAGTGTAAGGGGTACATGAGGTAATATAGGATTTGTGTTAACATAGAACATTACATCTCATTAACTTGTATATTACATACATTACATCTATTATTACATTACATTCATGCTTGTATTCATTCATCATTCATTTATTCTCTTGCACTACTATATGTACCATACATTACATACTATGGAACCTACATATTCATTACAAGCCATACTTATACATGCTTACATTAGATAGGATACTTACACCTCATACATCATTTATTTAAACATTTACTCATGCTTGCATTCTCTATTTAATTACATAATATATATACATTAACATGGGTTAAAATTAAATAGAACATTATATTACACACAAGGGTGCACAAAATGCATATGCCGAATAGTAACTCCTACTAATAATCAATATTGTACCATCTCAGCATGAATTAAAATCTAGGATTAAATTATGTTATAGATCTATGTGTTAGCTTTCCGAAACTTTAAACGGATCGCATTTTCGTTTCCGGAAACTCCCGGAATCACGAAAACACCGAGAACGCATTTGTCTTTCGTATAGCTGACACTCAAATAATTCTCCAGAAAGTTACAGAAAGAATTAGGCCTATTAATATATGTTTTTCGAAAGCTAACTTCAATACGCTTCTTTTAAAAAAAACGAAAGATTAAACCAAGCTTTGAGCTAGAAGTTATGACATTTCTAAGTTAGGACTGAAATTAAAAACGTGGATAAAAATCATGACGGATTTGGGTAGTTTGAGACAAAAGAACACAAGTATATAACATAATATATCAAGAACTCACTATCTACACAAATATATATATATGAGACACTATAGAACACATCTCCAATACAAAAATATGAGATTAAACATGTAATAATTCATTCATACATAACAACAACACATAGTGTGTCCAAATTTGGAGTTTTCCCACATGGACACAACCACAACACAAAGGACACTCCTATGACCTCCAAATGGACACAAAATGGACACAAATAGAGATACAACCATGGGGGTCATTCCTATGGGTTCAAAATAGACCTATATGTATGAGGAAATGAAAAGGAGAAGGAATTTATACCTTCCGGTAGATCGAATCGAAGAAAAGCCTTCCCGGAGCGACACCGACACGTAGAGATTCCAAAAGGACACGAACGAGCTCTGAATCCTCCCAAACTTGGGTAGCTTCCTCCTTGGCTAGAATGGAGAAGGAAAGAAGAAGATTTGGTGGCAAAATGGAAGGATTTGGTGGAGAAATTGCTAGGAATTGCTCTCTAGGAATTTGGGGAAGAAAAAGAGAGAGAGTGTGGATGAGAATAATGAAATGAACTTGAGCCTATCCTCTCCCAAAGTGGCTGGCCATATGGGGCTATTTGTCCTATTATGGTAAGGTCCAAAATGCCCCCACTAACCTATTCTATGAGTATTAGGAAAGGGCTAATTGGTTGGGGCTAAATTAGTCATTCTAAAGTCTCTAATCACACTAACCTTATCCATAATAATTAGTCTAACCTTTAACTAAAATATTTCTATCATGTGGACTAAAATTAATATCATGTGGGCCATGTCTAACTAGTGTGTGGGTCCCACTAGAGTCAAACTATTCCCGGGTCCCCGTTTCAAGTCGGATTGAGTTGAAATTCGAACCCGACTCAAATAACCCCAAAACAATATCATAAATAATAAAATAAATTTCAACCCCAAATAATATCATAAATAATAAAATAAATTTTAAAAATATTCAAAAATATAAAATGACAAAAATATCCATGTTTCTGAAAACTGGGGGTAACAAGACCACTTATGGAGGATGCTCCTAACTCCACCTTAAAAAAAGAGCTGAGCCGTCCAAACCAGTCCATATAACCATGGGCTCTAATACCACATGTTGAAAATGCGATGTGACCCGAACCAAAATTGGCCCATGATGTGTGATATAAATAAAAAATAGTAGCATTATTCCTATTTCCCCTTGAGATTCTTCCAAATATACTTTCTACTATAGTAAGGCCATCTCTAATGGAGATTTATAAAATTGGATTTATATCCTACATGGCATTGTTCCTATTTCCCCTTTGGATTCTTCCAAATATACTTTCTACTGTAGCAAGGCCATCTCCAATAGAGATGTCCAAAATTGGATTTATATCCTACTTGTATTGTACTTTAAGAAAATTTCTATCCTAGTTGCTAGAGTTTCTACAAAGAAATTATATACATAAAAAAATATTCTCCAATGGTTCTCCATTTTTGTGCCACTAAATAAATTTTTTTTATATCCAGTCTCTTGCGTATGTAATAGCATTCAAAAAATTTAAAAACTATCCCAGAGACCAAATAGTATGCTATATGTAACGTCCCAAATGTTACACCCCGCCCGAGGCCCAGTTGCATAACCTTTTCGCAGACCAAGGTTATGCGGGAAGCTTCCAGAACATTCTAGAAGATGGCGGAAGGCTCTAGAAGATTGTGGATCTCTCCGGAAGGCCCAAGAAGCTTCTGGAAGGCCCTTGAAGTTTCCTTTTATGTTGCTAAGGAATAAACCTGGAATATGCCATTCCAGTTATGGTAGAATGTAATAATCCTTGGAATATTCCTTCCAGGACTTTCCTTGTATTGCTCTATGAGCACTTATAAAAGGGGGAGGCTCTCATTTGTTTCTCACCACCTAAAAATTGTAAGCATTCTCCAAGTCAATAAAGAGAACCTTACGAGTCCATCTTTGCTCCACTATTCTAATTTTTTTAGCGATTTAGCTAAGGCGGGTTGGGAAGGCTTGTACGAGTCTTTGAGAAGAAAGACAGTGCGCCGCACGGGACGAAGTGCTAGCAAAAACACTAAGTCCGTGACAAGTGGTGAAGTTCTGGGGTATCCCGGTCAACATTGTCAGCGACCGAGACCCCCGCTTCACGGGGAAGTTCTGGACGGAAGTGTTCAAAATCCTCGGGACGGACTTACACTTTTCGACCAGCTTCCACCCGCAGACGGACGAGCAGACCGAGCGGGTCAACTCGCTACTCGAGGAGTACTTGCGGCACTTTGTGAGTGCCAACCAGAGGGGTTGGGTGCATCACCTCGACGTCGCTCAGTTTTGCTACAATCTTCAACGGAGCGAGTCGTCGCACAACAGTCTATTCGAGTTGGTGATGGGTCGCCAACCGCTTGTCCCGCACACACTGAGTGCGGGGTCCTCGAGTAGAAGCCCCGCGGCCAACCAGTTCACTTCAGATTTCAAGGCAAAGGCGGACATTACCAAAGCATTTCTGGAGAAGGCCGCAAGGAAGATGAAGAAGTGGGCCGACACGAAGCGAAGGCCGGTTGAGTACAAGGAGGGGGACATGGTGCTGGTGAAGCTACAACCGCAACAGTTCAAGGTGTTCCGCAAGGTGCACAAAGGACTAATCCGGAAGTATGAAGGCCCCTTCCCCGTGCTCAAGAAAGTAGGCAAGGTGGCCTACAAGCTTGAACTCCCTGCCAAGCTGAAGATTCATCCAGTCTTCCATGCAAGTTGCTTGAAGCCGTACCATGCAGACTTGGAGGATCCCCAGCGAGGAGTTCCGAAGCGACCGACGGCGACCATGATGACTTCCTTCGACAAGGAGGTGGAAGCCGTACTGGACAGGAGGACCATTCGGCGACGAGGCGTGTCCCCGTATGTGGAGTAACTCATCCAGTGGAAGGGCTTGCCTTACGGCGAGTCTAGCTGGGAACGTGCTGATATGCTGCATCAGTTCGAAGCCGAGATCCAGGCATTTCTCAGCGAGCATGGTTGACGAGGGCGTCAACTCCTTAGGTGGGGGAGAATGTAACGTCCCAAATGTTACACCCCGCCCGAGGCCCAGTTGCATAACCTTTTCGTGGACCAAGGTTATGCGGGAAGCTTCCAGAATATTCTAGAAGATGGCGGAAGGCTCTAGAAGATTGTGGATCACTCCGGGAGGCCCAAGATCGTTCTAGGAGGCCCAAGAAGCTTATGGAAGGCCCTTGAAGTTTCTTTTTATGTTGCTAAGGAATAAACCTGGAATATGCCATTCCAGTTATGGTAGAATGTAATAATCCTTGGAATATTCCTTCCAGGACTTTCTTTGTATTGCTCTATGAGCACTTATAAAAGGGGGAGGCTCTCATTTGTTCCTCACCACCTAAAAATTGTAAGTATTCTCCAAGTCAATAAAGAGAACCTTACGAGTCCATCTTTGCTCCACTATTCTAATTTTCTTAGCGATTTAGCTAAGGCGGGTTGGGAAGGCTTGTACGAGTCTTTGAGGAGAAAGACAGTGCGCCGCACGGGACAAAGTGCTAGCAAAAATACTAAGTCCGTGACATATAGCTAACTTTAGCCCGTCTTTGGTAAAGCTAATAGTCTAAATTCACTATTGTTCTTTGAAAGCTTGAAGAAAATTGGCACTTCTCGAACTATACATTTTAGTTTTCCTCAAGATTTTCTTTTTAGCTGTGTAGGAAATAATAATGCCTTGTTCTCATTGCTAGGGTTTGTTACAATATATATAGTGTCTACATTTGGGCTTATGGGCCATATTTACATTACAAATATAATCTAATAATCTAACACCCCCCTCAAGTTGGAGCATGCAAGTCACAAATGCCTAACTTGAGAAGGAAAGAATCAAACACTTGCTTTCCAAGGGGCTTAGTGAAAATATCAGCCAGTTGAGTAGAAGTAGGAACATGCGAGGCTATTACGGTGCCATCTCTAATAGCATCGCGAACAAAATACAAATCCACCTCAATATGCTTACTACGCTCATGAAACACCGAGTTCTGAGCCAGGTGCAGGGCTGACTGACTGTCACAATACACCGACATAGCAGACTCCTGGCGAACGCCCAAACACACCAATAACTCCTTCAACCATTTCAACACACAAACAAGCGCAGCGAGAGATCGGTATTCAGCTTCAGCGGAAGATCGGGAAACAGTTGGTTGCTTCTTGGTCTTCCAAGAAATAGGAGACCCCCCCAGAAACACCAACCAGCCTGTAACAGAGCGGCGAGTCAAGGGACAACTGGCCCAATCGGAATCACACCAACCAGAAAGACGGAGATCACAATTGTAGGAAATAATAATGCCTTGTTCTCATTGCTAGGGTTTGTTACAATATATATAGTGTCTACATTTGGACTTATGGGCCATATTTATATTACAATTATAATCTAATAATCTAACAAGCTGTCACTGTTGGATACATTATTCTTAAACAATACAAGAACAGAAATAGCAGAAACTAGAAAATAAAGAATTAGAGAGTTGAAAATTTGAGGCACATTACAAACGTGTTGGAAAAGAGGATAGATTGCATATTGTTGCAATTACTTTATTACAACCTTCATCTTGTTACAACAAATTTATTACAACATCCTTTTTGTTATAACTTACTTAGTTACAACTAACCAATAGTTTAGAAGCCAAACTTGTCTATATATTTAGGCTCTCTCTCCTTGTATTGCAAGAGTGATAACATTAATGAAAAGCTTTCTTCTTCTCCCGTGGATGTAGGCATTGCCGAACCACGTAAGTTTTGTGTGTTCTAGTCTTACTTCCTTTATTTTAATTCTTGTTTCTTTATGGTATCAGTGCAGATTTTCTTAATTTCTCGTATATGAACAAGGTCGATGGTTAGGCCGGAGATTTGTGTTACATATATGTGATTGGGATCCTGTTCCTCTTGTCTTTTCTCACTTCGTAGATACGGATGGCTGAATCTGATGCACATGGAGGGTCCAACATCAAGCTTACCTCCGTCCTCTTGAATGGCTTCAACTATGTTCCATGGTCTCGTGCAACATACCTCGCCCTAAGTAGGAGATCGAGATTGGGGCACATCAGAGGAGTGACAAAGGCTCAAAAGAAGGATGATCATAAGTTCAAAGAATGGCAAACTCATGATCATCAAGTCATGTCATGGCTTCTTAATTCAATGGAAGCCAAAATTTCTAAAATTTTCTCCTTTTCAGAAACAGCTAAAGATCTTTGGGATTATATCAAAGATCTCTATGGCCACCAAGAGAACGGTGCTCGGAACTTTCAACTTCAACAACAAATTGCTTGATGTAAACAAGAGGAGACCTCCTTTACCGAGCATCTAGAAAAACTGAAAGGTATGTGGGATGAACTTAATATTTATCGTCCTCCTACTACTGATCTCAAAGTTCTTTAGCAACGCACAGAGCAAGACAAAGTTTTTCAGGTCATCGCAAGTCTTAAACCAGAATATGAGGCCCTATGTGGACAAATACTTCTTGGTGCCGAAGTTCCATCTTTCAGCACAGATTGCTCTATCATCCAGAAGGAGGAAACTCGCCGATTGGTAATGGGTGGTGAGACTAAAAGTCTCAAACCAGAATCAAGTGCATTAGTGATAGGTAATCGTAAAGTTAAAAATTGCTCAAATAACGAAGTGGTTGGCTCCTCACGACGACTATGTGAACATTGACATAAACCCTATCATACAAAGGATCGATGTTGGGATTTGCATCCACATCTTAGACCCACAAAGATCCAAAACGACGTGTGGCTAACAATGCCACTACATATGTGGCTAATAATACTACTACACATAGATCTAAAGGAAAACGTTTGGTTGAAGAACTGACCAGGCTACTTCAAAAATTTAGTAATATTGAATCTTGCTTCGAGCCATCTACCTATCTAACAGGTAATCTCCATGCTCTCACTTCCTCATTTTTTTAGTCATCTGATTGGATTATTGACTTCGGTGCTACGGATAATATGACAAATGATATGAATTCCCTTTTAAATTTTGTTTTATGGGACAAAGAAATGGTGTCAATAGCTAATGGCATTGCTGTTCCTGCTCTTGGATCATGAAAACTATATTTTTTCATCACCAACCTATGATCGATACTCTATATATACCGTCATTTCCTTCAAAGTTGCTTTCGGTTGCTAAAGTTACTAACGATCTGAATTGCAATGTCATTTTTTCCCCTTCTGATGTTGTTTTTTAGGATCGAGTCACAGGGAGGACGATTGTTAAAGGAGTATTATCTCATGGTCTCTATGTTTTGAGGGAAAGCACACCTCAAAGTTTTGTCTCTCAATCAATGACCCTCTGGCATAAGCGTTTAGGACATCCGTCTGTTCGCTCGTTATCTCGTATTCTTCCTTATTTTGTTGCTCAAAATAATCTTTGTAAGGTATGACAATTTTTAAAACAGGCTCGGTCATCTTGACCAATGTTACTGCTGCACCATTTGAATTAATTCATTATGATGTCTGGGGACCTGCACCAACCGAATTTTATGATGGTTTTAAGTATTATATAACATTTATTGATGATTTTTCAAGAGCCACTTGGATTTATTTACTCAAACATAAAAATGAAGTTGTGTCAGTTTTTTAAAATTTTCAATCCATGATTCTCACTCAATTTTCGGCTCGGATTAAATTTTTTTGCTCTAATAATGGTACCGAGTACACTATGACTCTTCTTGGTAACCATCTTCAGAAGGAGGGCATCATTCATGAAACAAGTTGCATTGGCACTCCACAACAAAATGGAATAGCAGAACGAAAAAACCGCCACCTTCTAGAAGTCACACATGCACTAATGCATCAAATGCATGTTCCTAAACGATACTGGTCACATGGTGTTCTCACAGCTGCATACTTAATAAATCGACTTTCGAGTCGAATCCTTAGTTTTAGATCACCAATAGAAGTTCTAAAAGGGCATACAGTAAATATTTCTCATCTGAGAGTTTTTGTATGTCTTTGTTTTGTTCATGTTTTACCTATCCAAAGAGATAAACTTGACTTTTGATCAATAAAATATATTTTTTTGTGCTACTCCTCTACAAAAAAGGCTATAAGTGCCTCAAGCCGACATCAGAAAAACTTTTTATCTCACGTGATATGAATTTCTCTGAGAACATACATGCCGGGATGTCCGCGGCGGGGCTGATCTCCATGCTGGTGAGGAAGTTGTGTTGCAAGTACAGCACCTGCATCCCGGCCCCCACCAACCGCTCCCCGAACCGCGTCGGCGAACCTGTTGTTGTTCAGGTACAGGCTTCCGACCAAGGCCAGAAGCGGCGACAGGATCCTGCCAGCCGGTTGTAGCTCAGGTCCACCACCGGTATGCTCATCTCCCCCTCTGGCACCACGGGCCCGGACATGGCGTTTCTCTGCAGCTGGAGCGACTCGAGTGGGAAGCCGAACACGTAGGCCGACATGGGCCCAGTGAGCCGGTTCACGCTCAGGTCGAGGTAGTTGAGCCTCGTCAGCCTGGGCAGGACCCAGTCGACGCGGCCGGCCAGGAGGTTCGACGAGAGGGAGAGGTAGCGCAGCGTGGCCGGCAGGCCCGGGATCTGGCCGGAGAGGTTGTTGTGCTTCAGGTCGAGGCGGACGAGTGTGGACGAGTCTAGAAAGTACGAGATCCCGTCGGCGAGGCAGTTGTGGCAAAGCACGAGGTTCGCCAGCGACGGCGTCGACGGCTGCGACGCGGGGACGCTCTCGGAGAGCAGGTTGAAGCTGAGGTCGAGGGTCCTCAGCCACAGCAGTGAGGAGAGCGACTCCGGGATGGAGCCGGAGAGGAAGTTGTCGGCGAACGCGAGGAAGCGGAGCTGGGTGCAGGAGGAGACGACGCCGGGGATGGAGCCGAAGACGCGGCCCGGGACGAGGGAGAGCTCGACGAGGGCGGACAGCTGGCCCAGGGAGGGGGAGAACCTGCCCGTAAGGCTCGGGGAGACGGCGCACGGGTCGCTGAGGTTGAGCGCGATAAAGCGGTCCGCCGAGCAAAACCCTTCCGCCTGCCCGGCGTTGTAGATCGCCGCCACCACCGTGTAGCCCAGCATCACGTGCGACACCACGCCGGAGAGGAACGTCACAAACCCGCTCCCTATTTTTTATCAGGAGGATGAAGAAATTAAAAACCCTAGCCCTAATTTTGAAGAGAACGGGCTCTCGGGTTAGGGTTTTGGCGTTGGGGGAAAAGGAAGGAGAAGAAGAGGAGGAGAGGAGGGTGTTGCTGAAGTAGAGTTAGGGTTTTGGATCTATCCTTAGGATTTTGGAGTTTGAGGAGAGGAGGGAGGAGAAGGAGAAGACCGACCAGAATTGGGGAAGAGAATTTTTTGTTGAAGCGCGCACGAAATGTAGAAGGATTTTGCCAAAAATTGAACTTAAAAAATATTACAAGTTTGTCACCGCTCTAAAATATTGATGATGTTTTGTTTTATAAACATTATAAAAGTCCAGAATTAGCCCAAACCGTCATAGAAAAAAGGTATTTCGAACTTTGATAACGCTTAGGTATCATACGTCATCAATACGTCTTGTCGAGCATTATTAATGGGCATTTTTGTTGTAGTGATACCTTTTTTCTCAAGTAGTGATGCGCCATAGGGGGAGAACACACACATACCTTTACCGATTGTTGAAGATTTCTCAAGTAGTGATGCACCGCAGGGGGAGAACACACTCACAACATTACCAATTGTTGATGATATGTCTGTTAATACCTCTAATACTATACCACCTTCTAATATCGAGCCTATGCATCGCAAATCTACTAGAGAGCGACAAATTTCAACAAGATTACAGGACTTTTACTCCTATCATACTTCTTCTAATTCTATACAAGATTATCTATCTTATGTCTCCATTTCTCCTTCTTATCGTACCTTCCTTAGCAAAATTGTTACTGAACCAACCAATTTTCATGAAGGAAATACTCATGAAGTATGGCAAAAAGCAATGGAATAAGAACTTCAAGCTCTTGCTGATAAAAAAACATAGGAAATAGTAAAATTGCCTTATGAAAAAAACTTGTTGGTTGCAAATGGGTATATAAGATTAAATACAACAGCGATGGATCAGTAGAAAGACATAAAGCTAGGTTGGTGGCTAAGGGATTTACACAAACTTATGGAATAGACTATAAGGAGACCTTTGCACCTGTTGCAAAAATGAGCACTATTCGAGTTTTATTATCAGTAGCTGTAAATTGTGAATGAAAATTGTATCAAATGGATATTAAAAATGCATTTTTACATGGTAATTAAGTAGAAGAAGTTTACATGAAGTTGCCTCCAGGACACCTATGTGAAGCCCAACCAGGGATGGCCTGTAAACTACAAAAGGCCTTATATGGCCTAAAACAATCATCAAGGGCATGGTATGCTAAGCTCAGTTCAGCTCTTGTATCGAATGGTTTCAAAAGAAGTATCAATGATTCCTCATTATTTGTTAAAAAGAAGAAGAGTCATGTAACAGTTGTGCTTGTATACGTTGATGATCTTATCATTAAAGGGAACAATAAAGAAGAGATCAAGGAATTCAAATCTCATTTGCAGCAACGATTCGCTGTAAAGGACTTGGGAAGTCTAAAATATTTTCTAGGTATGGAGATTGCCTACTCACGTAAAGGTTTATTTCTTAACCAACGTAAATACTGCTTGGATTTTCTAAAAGAAACTGGAAAACTTGAGGCTAAAGCAGTTCCAACTCCTATAGATACCTCTATTAAATTAAGTTCCGAAGGTACACCTTTACAGGATATTGGGCAGTTCCAACATTTACTAGGGAGACTAATTTATCTTACTATTACTAGACCTGATATCTCTTATGGTGTAAGTTTGATTATTCGTTTTATGCATAAACCATGTGACAAACATCTGCAGGCAGCTAATAGAGTTCTCCAGTATTTAAAGGGGTCTCCAGGTCATGGCAGTTGGATGAGAAAAATGGATATATCGATGTTGAAGACGGCGCACGGGCTGGTAGTCAGACGGACAGACGCTCTACCACCGAATTTTGTACCTTTGTTGGTGGAAATCTGGTAACGTGGAAAAGTAAAAAAATATGTGGTTGCACGCTCCAGTACAGAAGATGAGTATCAGACGATGGCCTCCACATCAAGTAAATTGGTTTGGCTTCATACTCTATTATGTGATTTGGGATTTAAACCCTCTTTACCCATGAAGATGTATTGTGATAACCAATCGGCCATTCACATTGCATCTAATCCTGTGTTCCATGAGAGGACCAAGCATATAGAGGTTGATTGCCACTTTGTGAGTGAGAAGGTGGAAGATAATACTATTTGCATACCCTACACAAGAAGCAAAGATCAGTTAGCCGATATCTTTACCAATGGTTTGACAACATATCGGTTTTAAGATATTTTGACCAAGTTGGGATCAAATGACATTTTCGCACCAACTTGAAGGGGAGTGTTGGAGAAGAGGATAGATTGCATATTGTTTAAATTACTTTGTTAAAACCTTCATCTTGTTACAACAAATTTGTTACAACCTCCTTTTTGTTATAACTTACTTGGTTACAACTAACCAATAGTTCAGAAGCCAAACTTGCCTATATATTTAGGCTTTCTCTCCTTGTATTGCAAGAGTGATAACATTAATGAAAAGCTTTCTTCTTCTCCCATGGATATAGGCATTCTGAACCACGTAAGTTTTGTGTGTTCTAGTCTTACTTCCTTTATTTTAATTCTTGTTTCTTGATTATCCTAAGAATAAATTTTTGGTCCCCACGAACAGTGCAACAAGAAGATAGCGTTATATTCCTGATATACAACAAATTAAATACATATAAACTTGCGATTCCGTGCACCCTGTGATGAATCAAAATATTGATCAATTAGCCTTGCTCGATGGAGAAGATAAACGGAGAAGGAGTGTTTGATACTGATGGTTTTATCATTTCCTATTTCTTATCTCAAATTTTCTAAGCGTAAAGATAAAGAAACAGAGAATCTATTTTATAACCTAATTTCCATAACCGTATCACTAATACCACAACATAATTATCTAGGAATCATGGCAGTAGATCGAGCAGAAAATAGCTTTATTGTGGAAGACCAACAACCAATTCATGGTGCAATCAAGAACCGCACTACGACAAACCAGCATTCTACGGTGCAACGACCTACAGTGCACCAACTACTCAAATAAAATAATAGAATAAAAAAGAAGAAGGAATTATTATTTTATTTACTTGATCCGATCTGCAATACGAAAGCGTACAAAGTGGTAAGCATGCGATTAATAAGCTTATCAAAAAATAAGCATTGTTTCACTAACCCGCTCATGGATTGCATGGTCTGGAGGCCATCATCCAAAAAAAGCTCACTTACCCAATAAAGTTAAGCACTTTAAACAAAGGAGAGTGCTCTCTGCAATCTAATGTGGGACAAAAATATCTCTTTAATGAATCACATGCAACTAGATGTTGTTCAAACAAGCAACACAACCAAAAATTCTCCACATGATTCAATAATGGAGAAAAAAACCATTAAAAGAATACAAAACAATAAAGTTGAAGGAAGGAAAACAAGATATGGTTTATCACATTGTGTATCAGAAGATGTCTTTCGGACTTGAACATCCCATTAGTATACAGATCCAAAGCAACATAAGTTTTGAACTTAGGACCTTACTCGTACGAACTCAACACAGAGACAAAGTGTGGACATTTTGAACGCATCAACATGAACGTTTCCATTCATATGCACATCTCGATTTCTTAAGAGCTTTGGGGAACATCCCGAGATCTCGTAGAAAGTTGTCATACTTTCACTCTCAGTGAATTATTCGAGGATATTGCAACATATATATACACCCTACTTTGCAAACCATAAATTCATTAAAATTTGTAATCTTCCTCTTATTCATTGCAATTCAGTACTATATAGGAGAGAAATAGACAAATACAATTGCAAACATATAGTATTTTTAGTCACTCATCAATTTTGTTATTACCCATTGGAGCTTTTCTTGGTGCTTCCAGTCGAAGGTTAGATTACATTTGAGGTGAGTCAAGCTATGGGCTTCAGCCCCTTTCCTATCGCCGCCTCTAACACTAGGTTTCCTGAGAGACCTTTAGTTAGAGGATCTGCCAGATTTTTTTGAATTAACAAAGTCAATCGCAATTACCCCACTGAACAAAAATTACTTCACCCGATTGTATGGCAGAGGTGTCTGTATTTAACATTGTAGTTGGTCCTTTGATCCTTTGCTATTTCAGGTTGGTTGTCACAGTATATAGGGATAGCAAGAACTGATTTATTTCACAGAGGAATATTTGTTACTAGATTCCAGAGCTAGTCTGCTTCCTCACTGGTGAGGCCAAGAGAGATGAATTTTACCTCCATAGTAGACCTAGAAATACATATATTCCTGGTAGAGTTCCAAGCAACAACAGCTCCTCCTAATGATATGACGACTGGCTAAAAATCATGTGCGGGGAGACACACAATTTAACTGAGCCCGCATGTGCTGGAAAAAAAAGAAAAAAAACTCTATACAATAATGCATGTGATAGCGTGCCCTTAAGGTATCTTATTACCATTTCTAAAGTAATATATATTAACTATTCATATTGCTAGTGCACCGACTAAGTTTTTCTATTGCATAGGAAATATTAGGTCTGGTACGATTAGAAATATAGTTCAAGCATCTGATCTGATGAGAATACTTCAGTTGAACCACACTTCCTTTCTTGTTCTTCTTCAAGATGTTACTTGCATCATAAGGAGTGCTCACATGTTTAGAATTAAAATAGTTAAAATCTTTTTAGGACCTTATTAATATAGTGAGACTGAGAGAGATCTATTCTCTCATAAGTACGAATTAACCTAATTCCTAGAATCACATTAGTATGTCCTAAATCTTTCATATATTAAAGTTTCGTGACAAAAATGATTCTATGTCATTAACATTCTCCATGTCAGTACTAAAGATGAGAATATCATCAACATAGAAACACAATATCACATAAGAGTTACCTTTAGTTTTGTTATATACATATTTATCAAAAGCATTAATCGTAAATCCACAAGATAGAACTACCTTATGAAACTTATCATATTATTGGCGCTTGTTTCAAGCCATAAAGATATTTGATTAACTTGTATAGATTATGTTATTGTCCTAGAACAACAAACTCTTATGGTTATTCCATATAATCTATTCCTATAAATCCATTCAAGAAAGCAATGTTTACATCTATTCGATGAATAAATAGTTTATGCACAAAATCAATAGCTATTAACATTTTGATTGTGACAATTCTAGTAACATGAGAGTAAGTATCAAAGAAGACTACCCCTTTCCTCTATTTCAACCTTTTATCTAATCCCTATTTTTAAAATTATTGTTTTAGTAATAATGTTAAAGAAATTTGATTTATAATCGTAAGACTACAAGAAAAAATTCCTTTTACAACGTTAAAAAAATGTTGTAGAAGATCTTTTACAACGTTCAATAGAAGGTTGTTATATCCAGGGTTGTAAAAGGGGAGATATCTTCCACATTGTTCATTTGAACATTGTAAAAATGTTGTAGAAGTTACTTCCCATAACAGTTTACAAACATTGTTGAAATTGTTAAAATCTGGCCCAAAAATTTCTACGACATTTTTTAAGTATTGTAAACAATACTTTTTAAAACAAATTACACGTGTTGTAAATATAATTTCAACAACGTTATGCAACTGTGGTAATAACAATATCTACCACGTTTAGTAAACATTGTACATATATTTTGTACAACAGTGTACAAATATTGTAAAAAGTGTTATACAACTTTTACAAAATGTTGTATATTTTATTCAATCATGTTTGCCAAACATTGTAATAAATATTCGTATGTTGTATTATAATATCAACAATAATTTAAAAGTATTGTAAATAAATTTTACAATTTTTAGAAACGTTGTTAAAATGTTATCTTACAACAGTTTTGACACATTGTTGATAAAAAGAGTTTTTACAACTTTTACAAAATATTGTATATTTTATTCAATCATGTTTACCAAACATTGTAATAAATAGTTGTATGACGTAATTATACTATCAACAATAATTTAAAAGTATTGTAAATAAATTTTACAATGTTTATAAATGTTGTTAAACTGTTATTTTACAACAATTTTGAAACGTTGTTGATTACGTTTCCATTTAAAAAAACAATTTACAAATAACAATATATTGAATCCAATTATAATACAAATACACATACATAAATAGAAATACAAATACAAATGCATTATTCTAATTTTCGCTCATGTTGTCGTTGTTGTTGTTGGTGGAGTGGGTGGGGTTCCCAACCTATGTGGAGAAGACCCCGGAGTGCGACGAGCGCCGTTCGTGTGTCGAAGAAGCTCGGGAAGTAGGCGACGCGGAGTCGCTGCTGCTGTTGAAGACCCGGAGGGAGGTTCTGGAATGAGGCAGCCGAGTTCGGGCCGAACTCGGTCCCAGGCCGAGTTCTGGCCGAACTCGGTCTGGCTCTTCCAGAAGTTGGCCGTCCAGTGCTGTTTGCCCGACACAGAGTTCTGGCCGAACTCTGTGTCGTCGGGGGCTGAAGCGGGATTTCGGGTGAGTTTTCACCATTGGATCTAATCCAACGGTCCAAGTTGGTTGCAGGATTGGGGAGTTAAGTTGGGATTTCCCAACCCTAATTTATTACGCAATAACGCAACGTAACACAAGAAAAGAGAGAGAAGGAGGCAAGAGTGCCATTGTAACTTCGGAGAAGAAGACGGAGGATTGAAGGTCGCTATTCGAAGGAGATCGTGTTCGGGTAATCTCTACTCGTCGTTCTCGCTCTTCGTAGCCTTGTAATCATTGTTCTTATCTCTGAGTGTTGTGGAAATCCGATTTGGATCGGGAGGAGTTTGTAGAGGGTGTAATTCTTCTATTCCATTAGTGGAGGCTTCTCAGGGTTGGACTCCGATCGTCCCGTGTTTTTTTCCCACAAGTGTTTTCCACGTCAAAAATTCTCTGTGTCTGCGTGGATTGTTTTTGTGTGTTCGTTTTTGGGTTCGTGCGTTGTATTGCTCGGTCCTCTCGCAGGTACTCTCCGGTTTGGGGAAAGGTTTCCGCGCTTTTTTCCCAACAGAGTGGTATCAGAGCCAGGTTCTGGAATTCAGAAGGGTGTCAGTAGTTGACAGAAAAACCAGAGAGGAGATATGGACGCGAAGCCGGTGCGCATGGTGAACCTGAACGGCACCAATTATCACTATTGGTGGAGCAAGATGAAGGATTTGCTATTTGTCAAGAAGCTGCATCTACCCGTGTTTGCATCCGAGAAGCCCAGTGATAAATTCGAGGAGGACTGGACATTCGAGCACATACAGGTGTGTGGGTACATACGGCAGTTTGTTGATAAGAACGGGTACAACCATGTTGCCAATATTGAGCACGCGAAGACGTTGTGGGATAAGCTGGAATCCTTGTATGCGAAGAAGATCGGGGTAAACAAGTTGTTCCTGATCCGAACGATGATGGGTCTGCGGTACAAGGATGGGGCGTCTATTTCGGATCACTTGAGTGAGTTCCAGGGCGTGGTTGACCAGCTATCTTCTATGGGAGTCAAGTTCGACGACGAAGTTCAGGGACTGTGGCTGCTGTGTACATTGCCAGACTCGTGGGAGACCGTACGAGTATCTATGATCGCTTCTGCTCCAGAGGGCATGGTCAGTCTGGAGTTTGCCAAGAGCGGGGTGTTGAATGAAGAGATGCGGAGACGTTCTCAGGGCACTTCATCCACATCCCACCACTCAGAGGTACTTATTTCAGAGAGCCGCGGAAGGGACAAAAGCAGGGGTCCAGGTGGTGGCAGAGACAAGAGCAGGGAAAAGTCCAAGGGTCGTTACGAGGACTCAGAATGTTACCATTGTGGTAAGAAGGGCCACATCAAGCAGAACTGTTTCGCTTGGAAGAGAGAGAAGAAGGGCGACAAGGGGAAGCAAGAAGAGAACACTACAGCGGCGGCCTCGATGCATGGAGGCGATGTGATCATCGTAGGTGATGAGGTCATTACTAACCTCGCCTGCGATGATAATTCTTGGCTGGTGGACTTAGGGGCTTCAGCACATGTATCTCACAACAGGGCACTGTTTGCCACTTACACGACAGGCGACTGTGGCGTGTTGAAGATAGGCAACGGAGATGTGTCGAAGGCGGTTGCCGTTGGAGATATGCATTTGAGAACGAAGACGGGTGCGGTTCTTGTTCTCAAGGATGTTCGTCATGTCCCTGATATCCGTTTCAACCTGGTATCGGTTGGAAGGTTGGATGACGAAGGATTCTTCAGTCTCTTCGGGAACAGTCAGTAGAAGCTGTCACGCCCCGCTCCCGTAGGAGCGATCGTCCTCGCTAAGGCGTGATGCCGCACGGGCCTAGGTTGCGCCCGTGCAAGGCCAAGTCCAAAAACGGCCGATTAGAGCTAGGCCACAGAGTCGCACAGAGTGTCCCCATTGCAGCGGAAAGTAATAAACACAAGTAGAAGCGAATTCGATCTCTTTATTGATATTCACGAAGGTTACAAGCGGCGCTAGGCCGATATTACAAATCGCTCAAGCTCTCTCTCTGAAACATAAAAGGCGTGCCAAGTGGCTTACAAGATGGAATACATGGCGATGTTCCGATACATTATGTCCTGTATAGGGTGCTCCAGCTCCTTGCAACGCTCCAAGGCTCAAGAGATGGCTCCGCGCCTTAGCACGTACGAGGAAAGCTCCGCACCCGCCGACGTCTCCTGCTTCCTGCAAGCAGACTGTGGGGTTATCAGTACATTGTTATGCACTGGTGGGGAGGCTAGCTCGCCCACAATGCTATCATTACCAAACACGTTGTATTTACTTTCGTGCACCGACTATCATTCATTGTCTTTCTAATCTTGCCTTAGGGTCAATTTCATGGCACATATCATGACCTATCTCGTGTTCCTGATTTCAAGTGTCGCATGGAAAATGCATGCACGACTTACCCATACTTACCGTCCGGCCTTCCCTGTCCAAAGTAAACCAAGTTAGTCAACATTAACATGAAGTAACATGACGTGATTTATGTAAACATTCAATGTTACTGGCGAGTCCATGTCTCGGGTTCTAGCACGTCGTGGGCATATTCTAGTACGTCGTAGGTACGTTTCAGAGTGTTACATTTCAATCATGTTCAGAGTGTTACGTTTCGAGCATGTTCAAGAGGCACATTTCAAGCATGTTCGGGGTGGTATATTTCAAGCATGTTCAGGCATATTACATTTCGAGCATGTTCATGTTCAGGATGTTATATTTCAAGCACGTTCAGGAGGTACTTGTTCATTTAACTTAGACTACTTTGATTTCAATACAAGAACTTGCACGTGGATTGCCACCAGCATAGTCCACTTAATCTACATGCACGGGTTGCTGGCTTTACAAGCCATTTAGGACATTCCCCTGTGGTATTTCTCAACTTAGCGTAGGGTGATGGCTGGTACACCCCGTTAAGTCTCTTGAATATACCCTGCACTTACGTCTCTTGGTGCCCAAGCCCGCACCCAAGCAGCCCGTAAGCCCCGTATTGATTCTGCCTAGGCCGGCCACGGTTTACCCCCCAACGCCCGTGCCGCAGAATCCTTCCACACGACGGCCACGGTATTCCCCCCCATCGCCCGTGCCGTTTGTCCACGACCATTTCGTATTGTCTTGTCATTTTAACTTAGCGGCTATCTCCGAGCCGTAGGCTAACCCTTAGCCATAATGCGTTATCGACCAGGTTGGCGTCCGTACAGCGCGGGTAGCGAGCCCCGCTGCACGTGCCCGTCACACCTGTCGATAGCGTCTTCCATGTCTTATCTTTCACGTATTCTTTCTTTTCTTTCTTTCACTTGTTCACTTGATTCATCGATTCATTCATGTATTCATTCATTCATTCGTTCGTTCATTTGTTGATCCATTCATTCACGCATTACGCAACTCCCAGTGTGGGAGTCGCCTTGGCGACCCATCGGTCCCATAGCCTTTCAATGTTGCTAAACTCTACTCGGAGCGACTATGTTGATAGTCCTTCTGTTTCATTGTTGTAAACCATTCATTGTTTCATTGTTTGAACGCGAGGGGACATAAACGTGAGCTTGTGCCTTAGCACGAGCGTAGAGCGTGGTGCGAGCATTTCTATAATTGACGAGTTCTTTTCCATGTTCTAAACAAGCATGCAAGATGGGATTATTCCCTTAGCTAGGTGCGTTGAATCATTTATTAGCATGCATGGTGTTATCGCCTAGCTATTCTCGTGATAGTGTCCGTATTGTTATGTGTCTAGGCTAAGCACAGACGGGTTCATCGGAGCCACCCACCTTAGCGATGTTCGCATCGGCCAAGCGATACTCCGAGCGCGCCTTTGATAGTCTAAGTCTGGATTCATCTTTTGACGGGCCAATGTAAGTCTTCCATCGATTCGTATCGATACTTCATCGGGTCGAAGCAACTCTTCGGGTCGACGGCTCGTTTGAGTCGTTGCACTTGCCGTTTGGATCGGCGTTCCGCTAGGGCGGAGCGGGTCACTACATAATACACCACTCAAAATAAGTCTCGTCCTCGAGACTTTCTGAGTGCAGGTCATCCTACCGTTCCTTAACTCGGATCGTGTGCGCACCTTAGGCAATTTCCTATCGAATGGTTTTATCGTTCGACGGCATCGAACAGTACTCGGTTTCTTTCTAAGTTCTGTGTCGCATACATTCGGTCAATTTATCGAATGACTTTTTACTTATTTTAGAGTTGATGATTCTTATTCAATTGTCGTGTTTCTTCGATTCGGTTGCCATTTCGACGTGTCATGGAACTGGAATGGTTACACGAGGCACATTGTAATTCGTCAAATGCGAGGGTCGTAGGCTAAGGCAAATTCACTTTTGTTCATCTCGGTCATCGAGATGACCCGACTCGCTTCTCAAGCGTTTTCGTCTATGAAATCATTACGACTTCTTCTTAACGGGGTCGACCAAGTCTAAGAAATTTTCATCGGATTTAAGACCACATATTGCACTATCGTCGAGCATATCTTCCTATCAATGCTTCACTTCGTTATACCAACTTTTACTAGCACGATTTCACGTTCACGATACTCGTTCACTCCCCAAGTCGTGCTAGAACTCAACGTATCACTTGGTTGGATCGTGTACGCATTCCAAGCTTCCCCAAAATACATGCATTCAGCCAAGCCGTGTGATCTAAAACTTATCATTCTCACTCGAGTCGCATCGTGCACATACCCAGGCGTCCCTAAAATATATGCATATCAGCCGAGTCTCGTGAGTAGGGTTTCCTATATTCGTGATTCATGCTATCCGTCCATGCCAATCCTCAAGATCAATCTTTTGATTGTAACACATGAAACAGGGACGTCTCGCCTAACCGCTAGGCTATCTTTTCGAGGCTAAGTCAATGTCAGGATTGGAATCATAGTTCTCCAACAATAATGCCAACACTGACCCCAATCCTAGGGTCAAACCAAAGTCGGTAGTACGGGATTTTCTACCCAAGCTCGCGTCACTCAGATTTCTAAACATCGAGCACGATCACCTAGTTCGCATCAAGACATTCGTTGCGCGGCGCAACGAATTTGAATCCATTCAGATCACCAATTCTAACCAATTCATGTATTCGATCACGGGATCATCTAGCTCGACAATACGTTGCCCCCCAATCTCACGCGAGTCCGATTATCCACGGTGGTTCATGAATCACCATGCAACGCTCCCGCGGAATAATCATTCTCATCGGGGCGTAACTCTTGCTTACGTCTAGACTGATTCATTCTCGGTACGCGGATTGGACCTACTCAATCCTCAAACTTCATCATTCCAGCACACCGAATCATTCTCAAGTCACCTTCGCATCAAACCACAAGTCAAAGCACACAGACTGCCACGCCATGCTAGTTCAATCACCCCCGCTGTATGAATCACCATACCAGCGCTCACGTGGAGTGATCGCCCTAATCGGCGTGACGCATGTGCGAGGCTGGAGTTGCGCTCGCATAAGACAAGAATGTCGACGTTGGGGTTTTCGTCGAAGAAATCCAAACACTTCATTTTCATTCAAGCCGCGATCTCTATTCGACAGTCCGACCGTCATTCATTCAACCAGAAATCCTCGAGTCACGTCTATATTTTCCTTGACACGTTTTAATACCCCGAGTATAGCATCCAACAGAACGATGACATTTGCACGATCGTCATTCGCCGAGTCAGAGTACCCCCGAGCTATCGCATATCGATCTTTGATACGCCTCAATACCATCGACGATATGCGTAACCTGACGATCTTCCTTTGCAACCAATTTCGAGTCATGCGACGATGCCGTTGTCCGAGTTGGATATTCCACAATTTCATTTAATATTCAAGATCAAGTTCATCTGCTATTCCTCAAGCTCGTTTCAAGATTGTTGTTCAAAATTCAAGTCACATTTTATTTGCATCAATCCGAAATCGTACGTGCGATGCTCTAAGTTTCCTCGATCAAGACCATTCATTTTCATTCATCGTTCTGAACCATTTCTAACACACGTTACCCATTCACAAGTTGTCCAGCGACATCTCGTTCGGGACTTTTAAAGTCACGGCCAACCAAGCGTGACACGTTCTAAAGCTTTGCGCGATTGCATCGCTTCGACGACATACTCGTTCTATCCGTTAATCCTTTAGTCTCGCTCGAACAATTTCTATAACGTCCATACACCACTCAGGGTTCGAGCCACTCGAATTCAAGCCATATAATCTAGTCCTCAATCATGTTCGCGTCATGCGCTAAGACATCCTTCAGATTCATTCGACGAATCTCTAGCGTAATCGCTCACGTCGCCTCGACGTACTAAGTCGTTCAGGCTAATCCTCAAAATCCAAGCCAATCTTTCGTGCACGCCTAAGCATTAACTCGATAGCGTTCCTATCGATAGACACTCAAAGTGTATTTTCGCTCTCGATCGAGCGATACTCGATATCGCTCGCAACCCGATTGCACCCAAAAATCGAGGTGCGCGACACGCGGGCTAAGTTGTGCCACATAACTATCTCGTGCAGACTATATTTGAGTTTGCACGCTTACTTGCTAGGTCGACGCAAGACTAGTCAGGCACGCACGCGACATGTTAACTTAGCATATGTTCTCTATTGAGTCAAGTTTAACATCGTTCGACATTGTTAGCGTAAAGTTATTCAAGCAAGCCTTGTGTTTGCTAACTTCTAGCGTTTCAGTTTTCCTTCGACTCAAGTTTGTCGTGGTTTGGCACAAAGGCCTTCGCCTATCGATCCCGTTCAACCGAGTACTTGTACGAGCTTTCGAAAATATTAGACTTATTGTATGGAACATCCCAAAGAAGAATGAGAGAGAGAGCGCACTCTTCTTTTGTAACCAACCGAGCTTTCAAAACTGAGAAAATCGAAATGAAGTCCAAGGACGTAAAGCCGTGCTCTGATACCAATCTGTCACGCCCCGCTCCCGTAGGAGCGATCGTCCTCGCTAAGGCGTGATGCCGCACGGGCCTAGGTTGCGCCCGTGCAAGGCCAAGTCCAGAAACGACCGATTAGAGCTAGGCCACAGAGTCGCACAGAGTGTCCCCATTACAGCGGAAAGTAATAAACACAAGTAGAAGCGAATTCGATCTCTTTATTGATATTCATGAAGGTTACAAGCGGCGCTAGGCCGATATTACAAATCGCTCAAGCTCTCTCTCTGAAACATAAAAGGCATGCCAAGTGGCTTACAAGATGGAATACATGGCGATGTTCCGATACATTATGTCCTGTATAGGGTGCTCCAGCTCCTTGCAACGCTCCAAGGCTCAAGAGATGGCTCCGCGCCTTAGCACGTACGAGGAAAGCTCCGCACCCGCCGACGTCTCCTGCTTCCTGCAAGCAGACTGTGGGGTTATCAGTACATTGTTATGCACTGGTGGGGAGGCTAGCTCGCCCACAATGCTATCATTACCAAACACGTTGCATTTACTTTCGTGCACCGACTATCATTCATTGTCTTTCTAATCTTGCCTTAGGGTCAATTTCATGGCACATATCATGACCTATCTCGTGTTCCTGATTTCAAGTGTCGTATGGAAAATGCATGCACGACTTACCCATACTTACCGTCCGGCCTTCCCTGTCCAAAGTAAACCAAGTTAGTCAACATTAACATGAAGTAACATGACGTGATTTATGTAAACATTCAATGTTACTGGCGAGTCAATGTCTCGGGTTCTAGCACGTCGTGGGCATGTTCTAGTACGTCGTAGGTACGTTTCAGAGTGTTACATTTCAATCATGTTCAGAGTGTTACGTTTCGAGCATGTTCAAGAGGCACATTTCAAGCATGTTCGGGGTGGTATATTTCAAGCATGTTCAGGCATATTACATTTCGAGCATGTTCATGTTCAGGATGTTATATTTCAAGCACGTTCAGGAGGTACTTGTTCATTTAACTTAGACTACTTTGATTTCAATGCAAGAACTTGCACGTGGATTGCCACCAGCATAGTCCACTTAATCTACATGTACGGGTCGCTGGCTTTATAAGCCATTTAGGACATTCCCCTGTGGTATTTCTCAACTTAGCGTAGGGTGATGGCTGGTACACCCCGTTAAGTCTCTTGAATATACCCTGCACTTACGTCTCTTGGTGCCCAAGCCCGCACCCAAGCAGCCCGTAAGCCCCGTATTGATTCTGCCTAGGCCGGCCACGGTTTACCCCCCCAACGCCCGTGCCGCAGAATCCTTCCACACGACGGCCACGGTATTCCTCCCCATCGCCCGTGCCGTTTGTCCACGACCATTTCGTATTTTCTTGTCATTTTAACTTAGCGGCTATCTCCGAGCCGTAGGCTAACCCTTAGCCATAATGCGTTATCGACCAGGTTGGCGTCCGTACAGCGCGGGTAGCGAGCCCCGCTGCACGTGCCCGTCACACCTGTCGATAGCGTCTTCCATGTCTTATCTTTCACGTATTCTTTCTTTTCTTTCTTTCACTTGTTCACTTGATTCATCGATTCTTTCATGTATTCATTCATTCATTCGTTCTTTCATTTGTTGATCCATTCATTCACGCATTACGCAACTCCCTGTGTGGGAGTCGCCTTGGCGACCCATCGGTCCTATAGCCTTTCAATGTTGCTAAACTCTACTCGGAGCGACTATGTTGATAGTCCTTTCGTTTTATTGTTGTAAACCATTCATTGTTTGAACGCGAGGGGACATAAACGTGAGCTTGTGCCTTAGCACGAGCGTAGAGCGTGGTGCGAGCATTTCTATAATTGACGAGTTCTTTTCCATGTTCTAAACAAGCATGCAAGATGGGATTATTCCCTTAGCTAGGTGCGTTGAATCATTTATTAGCATGCATGGTGTTATCGCCTAGCTATTCTTGTGATAGTGTCCGTATTGTTATGTGTCTAGGCTAAGCACAGACGGGTTCATCGGAGCCACCCACCTTAGCGATGTTCGCATCGGCCAAGCGATACTCCGAGCGCGCCTTTGATAGTCTAAGTCTGGATTCATCTTTTGACGGGCCAATGTAAGTCTTCCATCGATTCGCATCGATACTTCATCGGGTCGAAGCAACTCTTCGGGTCGACGGCTCGTTTGAGTCGTTGCACTTGCCGTTTGGATCGGCGTTCCGCTAGGGCGGAGCGGGTCACTACAGAAGCTTTCCAGGGGTTCGTTGGTGATTGCCAGAGGAAGCAAGAAGTTCGGTCTCTACTATATGGAGGGGAGCGCACAGGGGGCACAGGAGGTGAACGCAGTCAGTGATGCGTCTACCGAGTTGTGGCACAGGCGGCTCGGCCATATCAGCGAGAAGGGGATGAGCTACTTGGTGAACAGGAAGGTGATTCTGGGGCTCAAGTCTACAAAGTTGGAGAAATGCACGCACTGTTTGGCTGGGAAGCAAAATAGGGTGTCTTTCCAAAGTCACCCAAGTTCGAGGAAGCCGGCGTTGCTCGAGTTGATTCACTCAGATGTCTGTGGTCCTATGAAGGTAAAATCTCTTGGTGGTGCTTCTTACTTTGTAACCTTTATTGATGACTGTTCCAGGAAGGTTTGGGTCTATGCCTTAAAGACCAAGGATCAGGTGCTGCCTACTTTTAAGGAGTTTCAGGCCTCTGTTGAAAGGGAGACGGGCAAGAAGTTGTTGTGTGTACGGTCCGACAATGGCGGCGAATATATAGGTCCCTTTGATGCGTATTGCAGAGAGCAAGGTATACGACACTAGAAGACTCCGCCAAAGACACCTCAGCTCAATGGTGTAGCGGAGCGCATGAACAGGACACTGATGGAGAGGGTGCGGTGTTTGTTGTCAGAAGCAAACTTGCCGGACAGTTATTGGGGTGAGGCTCTTCTCACAGCTGCTTGTATTATTAATTTGTCTCCTAGTGCTCCTTTGCAGGGTGATGTACCTGACAAAGTATGGTACGGCAAAGAGCCATCATACAATCACCTGCGGGCGTTTGGTTGTAAAGCCTTCGTACATGTATCGAAGGACGAGAGGACCAAACTTGAGCCGAAGACGAGGCGATGCGTCTTTGTCGGCTATGGTCGGGATGAGTTTGGCTATAGACTCTGTGACCCAGTGGAAGGAAAGCTCCACAGAAGCAGGGACGTGGTGTTCGTCGAGGATCAGACCATGACCAACACTCAGGATACCGAGACGCCTTCTGAGGCTGAGGAATTGCCTGAGTTAGAGTCATTTCGCTTCGAGCAGTTTCCAGAGGACATCGCAGAGGATCCAGTTATGGGAGAGCCGGTACATGGAGTTGCTCCCAACCTTGATCATCAGCCTGCTGATGGTGGTCAGGGTGTCCCTCAGGAGGATGAGCATGCCGGAGAGGCAGTTCCTGAAGGGGAGGAGGCTGTCGGTATATAGCCAGCACCAGTGGCTCCATTGAGAAGGAGCGACAGAGATCGTCGACCATCTACGAGATACTCACCAGATGAGTATGTGCTATTGACTGACGGGGGAAAGCCTGAAAGTTTTGCAGAGGCTATGGAAGACGAACACAGGCAGGAGTGGATGGAGGCTATGCAGGAGGAGATGAGTTCCTTGCACACCAATTCCACTTATGATCTGGTGCGGTTGCCAAAGGGCTAGAAGGCTTTGAAGAATCGATAGGTGTTCAGAGTAAAGCAGACGGAAGATGCTACTCGCCCTCGATACAAAGCGAGGCTGGTAGTCAAAGGCTACGGTCAGCGAAAAGGCGTGGATTATGATGAGATCTTTTCGCCTGTCGTCAAGCATTCGTCTATTCGGGTGGTGCTAGCATTAGCAGCCAGTCTCGACTTGGAGGTCGAGCAGATGGACGTGAAGACGGCATTCCTCCACGGTGATCTTGAGGAGGAGTTGTACATGGAGCAACCAGAGGGATTCTGTGAGAAGGGCAAGTCACATTTGGTCTGCCGGTTGAGGAAGAGCTTGTATGGTCTGAAGTAGGCTCCGAGGCAGTAGTACAGGAAGTTCGAGTCGTTTATGGGGGAGCATGGTTATGCACGAACGACGTCGGACCATTGTGCATTTGTGAGGTATTTTACCGAAGATGATTTCATCATTTTGTTGCTCTATGTTGATGATATGCTATTAGTGGATCGGAATGCCACTAGGATAGCGGAGCTGAAGCGCCAACTGGGCGCGGCCTTCTCTATGAAGGATTTGGGCACAAAGAAGACTATTCTTGGGATGGAGATCAGCCGAGAGAGAGAGTCCAAGCTGCTACACTTGTCCCAAACGAAGTACATTCACCGGGTACTTCAGCGTTTCGGGATGGACGGGTCGAAGAAAGTGAGTTCCCCCCTCGCAGCTCACTTTAAGCTCACTGAGGAACAGTGTCCATCTACCGAGGACGAAGAGGAGGATATGGAGCGGGTTCCATATGCCTCAGCTATGGGAAGCCTAATGTATGCCATGGTGTGTACGAGGCCAGATATTGCTCATGCAGTTGGTACGGTTAGCAGGTATCTTTCAAATCCTGGAAGGGTACATTGGAGTGCGGTCAAGTGGATTCTACGTTATCTTCAGGGCACTGCTGGTTGGAGACTTTCCTTTGGTGGTGACGAGCCGAAGCTGGTTGGATATACCGACGCTGATATGGCTGGAGATGTAGACACGAGGCGATCGACTTCGGGCTACGTGATGATGTTCGCTGGAGGAGCAGTGTCGTGGCAGTCGCGGTTGCAGAAGTGTGTTGCCTTGTCGACGACAGAGGCAGAGTACATTGCGGCGACGGAGGCTTGCAAGGAGCTGTTGTGGATGAAGAAGCTGTTGTAGGAAATGGGACTGAAGCAAGAGCAGTATACTTTGCTTTGCGATAGTCAGAGTGCTATCCATCTTGTGAAGAATCAAACATTTCATAGCCGGTCCAAGCACATCGAGACTCGGTATCTTTGGATACGGGATGTGGTTGAGAAGAAGGACGCGGTGCTTGAGAAGGTTCATACAGATGACAGCGGAGCTGATATGTTCACGAAGATTCTACCAAGAGGGAAGTTTGAGTACTGCAGGCAGATTGTCGGAATGATGACATCCTCCCCATAGTTGTGAAGGGGGAGATTTGTTGGAGTGGGTGGGGTTCCCAACCTATGTGGAGAAGACCCCGGAGTGCGACGAGCGCCGTTCGTGTGTCGAAGAAGCTCGGGAAGTAGGCGACGCGGAGTCGCTGCTGCTGTTGAAGACCCAGAGGGAGGTTCTGGAATGAGGCAGCCGAGTTCGGGCCGAACTCGGTCCCAGGCCGAGTTCTGGCCGAACTCGGTCTGGCTCTTCCAGAAGTTGGCCGTCCAGTGCTGTTTGCCCGACACAGAGTTCTGGCCGAACTCTGTGTCGTCGGGGGCTGAAGCGGGATTTCGGGTGAGTTTTCACCATTGGATCTAATCCAACGGTCCAGGTTGGTTGCAGAATTGGGGAGTTAAGTTGGGATTTCCCAACCCTAATTCATTATGCAATAACGCAACGTAACACAAGAAAAGAGAGCGAAGGAGGCAAGAGTGCCATTGCAACTTCGGAGAAGAAGACGGAGGATTGAAGGTCGCTATTCGAAGGAGATCTTGTTCGGGTAATCTCTACTCGTTGTTCTCGCTCTTCGTAGCCTTGTAATCATTGTTCTTATCTCTGAGTGTTGTGGGGATCCGATTTGGATCGGGAGGAGTTTGTAGAGGGTGTAATTCTTCTATTCCATTAGTGGAGGCTTCTCAGGGTTGGACTCCGATCGTCCCGTAGTTTTTTCCCGCAAGGGTTTTCCACGTCAAAAATTCTCTGTGTCTGCGTGGATTGTTTTTGTGTGTTCGTTTTTGGGTTCGTGCGTTGTATTGCTCGGTCTTCTCGCAGGTACTCTCCGGTTTGGAGAAAGATTTCCGCGCTTCTTTCCTAACAGTTGTTGCTACCGATGCTGCTCTTGCTACTGTTGTTAGTATTTCTACCGTTGTTGTTGCTACTGCTGCTGTTGTTGTTGCTATTATTGTTGTTGTCACTTTCTCAACAGCTCCACCACCAAGCCTGTCAAAAATGAAGATACTAGACTGAAGGCACGTTGTGACAATATGTAGTTGATGATATCAGAAACATATTTTACCAAAAAATGAGAAAAGGCGCATAAATTTGAATGTCATCTATGACGTCTTAGTATGTCAATTTAGACTACATGCTACATCATTCAACATAAGAAAATACCAAGATATAATTTATTTCATACCAGAAAAAGATACACATCTGGCGACCTATGGTAATGCATTCTACATGAGGATAGATAAAGAAATTCATTCCCCCCAACATGGTAATGATTCAGTTTCACAATTCAGGCAGTTGTGATGTGGTGTACCAACAAATCATACATCTAGCTCACCCACATACTGACAGATATGTAGATGTTTATAACATGGATACCATCTATATGAATACATAAAGACAAAAATCTACGAAAATGTGCATAACCTTAATTGAAATTTTGATCCTTGCAGAAATGAAATAAAGAGAACCTTTTAAGTTAAGAAGAACAACATTTTAAGGAAAAAAAAGACAACAGATAACAAACATGTAGTGTAGCCATTAAAATGTTGCCTTCAACTACATAGTCATGAATATATGGTCACCATACTTATTCTCACACAAAACATCAAAGAAAAAATAACAAGCTTGCTGATTTTAAATATCACTACTTGATATTTAAATATCAAGTAGTGATAACAAAACTGAAAGGGAAGAGTTATTAGTCTATTAGATAACATAAAAAATTGTATCGAGAACTATAAACTCAAGATGCGACAAAACTTATACTAAAAGGGAAGTCATTGGTATCCTGTATTGGAGACGATCACAAAAAATAAAATAAAAAATACATTTTCTTGCTCTAGACTATGATTGATATGTGGATCTCTACTGACTTGTATTTATATCTCGCACGATTTCGAAACAATAAGGGTAATACATAGGAAGCTCCATCTTTTCAGGATACTTTTTGCAATGTACATTAAAAGTATAAAGACAATCAAAATCATCAGACTGAACCATGTACAAATCTACACATAACAAACATGCAAGAAAACGTTTACAAAACAGTATGGGAGGAAAAAAAAATATTCATGAGTTAGATATCACTTAAAATATTGGAAAGATAAATACAAAGTTAAAAAGAAGACTAATTTTAAAAATGAAGTAATAAAAGAATCAAGTTTGAGTCTTATACTAATATCAATCAGCCGTGTGAAACATATTGGTAGTACTTTCAGGATATATATGGAGTAAACTAATATTTTGGAATAAAGGTTTTGTTGTTTGTCGTTGTATAAATTGAACCTTCTAGATATAAGAGTAGATCGGAGCATTCTTCCAAATCAAAAGCCTTTGTAGTGCAAATTAAAACTACAATCCTAACACAGATTTTTTTTCAGTTTAACCTAACTAATACAAAACTACATAAGGACCCAAGGTCGATTTGATGATTTATTCAACTAAATTGTCACTACACAAGTACATTAACTTAAATCATGAGACAGCTTCAATATTATCATTTATTAAAAAAATAACAAAGTATGGTTTTTTGCCTGGTATTGAGAACACTACTCCATTTTCAAGTGAATGACGAAAAATTTGTGCTCGTACATAATCCTTGTGTAAGGGCTAACATAGAACAAAACAATTTGCTAGGGCAAGTTCAATTGGGCTTTGAGTTTCGAAAACAATGATAAGAAAAGGATATAAATTTGTCAGTAGTCCAACTGATCAAATGCATCATGCAATTGAAATGACAATGCAGTTACCTGTCGTAGACCCTCGTATTTTCCTTATAGGGTTTAACCAGAACATGTGAGCCGCAAATTTTATGTGGATGCGACTTTCCAAGGATAGTTTTCACGGTCTCTGGATAGTGGAAGCTTACAAAACCAAACATCCATATCTCTTGTCGAGGAATTCTCACATCACGGACAGGACCAAACTGCCTGTAGAGCTATTCAGTCAGTATATTGTTACTTGCAATCACAACTACCAGAAGTCTTCTACAACCATTATGCCAAAATCAAAAATTATGCATAGAAAATGGGAAGGTAGAGAAGAAAAGAATACATAAAGTATCTCAGAACATCTTTATCGGTAAATGTACTCTCAGTTGGAAAGGTAAGATATATCTGATGTGAGCTAGGAAGCAAAGCTCCAGAAAGGTAGAGAACAAAAGATTACATAAAGTATCTCAGAACATCTTCATCGGTAAATGTACTCTCAGCTGGAAAGGTAAGATATATTTGTTGATGGCTAGGAAGCAAAGCTCCAGTATCACTTCTGCTAACACTACTGAATGTTGCCCATGAAGAGCACCACCTCATCGAGCTATGCTCTCTAATGCAACAACAAGTGCCTATCCATACATTATAATCACAAGATTTAGAATATTTGAGCATTACTGAGATTGAAGAATCGTCCGCTGCCATCTGGATGAGGTTCTGCCTTTAGAACCTTCCGAACCTTGCCTTCTTCACTGTAAAATAAGACAACTTAATGAGCAACATTTAGTTAAAAGACAACTAATATCCAAGACAATAGAAAAGCATTGACAGATGAAAACTATATAAAATAACAAAAAAACAAAGCCTAAAATCCTTTATACCATTAAAATTATTGACTAAGATTTGCACAACAATTTTGCACACTACATCTGGGGATACATGTTTTTTGACTCTTAGATGGGCATAAAAAAATGAAGGTCCAAGAATTGTGAACAAATTATTTCAGAAGAAAAGGGAGGCCAAGAAAAACTGGTCAATGGAGTAACTGAACAAGAAAGGACACAAAAGCAAGTATGCATATCTGACAAACAACAATTGGAACCCTTGGTATGGTTCATCATGCTAGCTAGGATGCTATCACTTTGGATGATCAACTCAATTTGGTCATCCAACAACGCATTCACAGGACCTGTGACTATGATCAAACAGATCCTCTAACCTATATGTGGTCCCCTTTTAAGTATAGCACGTGTACAAAACCATCGTATTGTGCATCATTGATGCATACAAGCCTTAACTTCAGCGATTCTTTCAAAACAAATGAGGGCATTTGTGGATCATCTTGTCTCAGTGCCTACGAACATAGTGAAAAACTATTTCAATTGAACTTATTTTATGGTCTACACGAAAGCAAGCCTATCTTCTATAAGCAACTATTTCCGTACCTGTGAACAATTTGTATATGTTCCAAGGTCTAATTCATCGAGAAGACTTCATCTTATGCTATATTGATCTACTTAATCATTTCTGATGGTAAGTGAAGGAATTTTAGTCTTTAGTATCAGCAAAGGCTTGATATGTCACACATAGGATATATCAAAGAAGAAAACCAAAATACTGAATAATTAGAAAAATAAATATTATATGTTCCTAAGCTATGGTGCAAAGTAGTATCGGTAACTAGACTACAAACATAGGATATATAGTTTTGTCAGGAAAACCAAAACTTTTTGAATAATACAATAACACTTTTGTGGTCAAAGAAGAAAATGTCTCGACTTTTTGAGATGATGGTTCTCCTTCTCCGATATTTAATGCATCTGCTTTAAATACTGAATTTTCAAACTCTAGATAAAAGCATCTCAACAATTCCCTTCATCTTGCACCTAAGGTAGTGGATTTAAATCTTATTTTTTGAGGCAAAATAAATGAGTACATTAAAACTATAATCAGTGTCTGAAAAATACCAAAGGATAGCAAATACTACTACAATGATCAGTTCAACCAAATACTCTTCCCGCAACCAAATTATAGTAATTTTCAAATTGAGACCATGTCCCTTCCAAAACCTATACCTTTCAACTTCAAGTGGGAAAAAGCCCTAATATGCGATTTTTTTTTTGAAGAAAGCAACAAAAAGATATGAAAATTTTGATATAGAAGAAGAAAATCCACCCAAAAGAATTTAAAAAATAAAAAATACAAAAAAAAATTAGGGTTAGGGTTATATACCGGTGCCGACGAGTGGGATCTCCTCTCTGGAGGAAGGCTTGATGAGCAGCTGTAAAACAAAAAACAAAATATTAGAGGAGAAGATAATCGGAAGAGACGAGGGAATAAAAAATTGAGAAGAAGAAGAAGGGACCGCTGACCTAGATAACCGAGAAGGAGAAGGAGAAGGAGAGCGGCCTATGAATAGTAGACCAAGAAGGGGGGAGAGGAGAAATTTTAGAGGGGGAAATATTTTAGGAGGGGGGAGGTGGAGTCTATTCCTTTATTAGTGGGAGTAGGAAAATTTGAGAAGTGGAAAATATTTTAGAAGGGAGAATATTTGGAGAGAAAAAAAGAAAAAAATTACTTATATTGCTGCTGACCAAGTCCAGCAAATATTTATAGTTATTAAATTATTATTATTTTCTTAAATTTACTTAGTATAAAAATATTTTTTTTATTAGTGATGGAATAAGGAGTCCCAAATATTTATCACAAAACAACTAAAATATTTAGTATGTTTTTTATTTAATGATAATAAATTCTAAATAATTTCTCATAAATTTGGAATCACTATAAACCTTAAATAAAAAATAAATAAAGGCATAAGTAACCTGTAATCGAGAGAGAGAGAAGAAAAAGAAGAAAACTTAAGAGAGAGAATAAAGATTAGCTGTATTCGATTTTTAGATTCAGATTCGAATTCGAATTTGAATTGATACATACATGATCGTTCTCTATATTAAATACAACTTAGAGTGGCTCAAAAATGAGTCATCCAAATCGTATGTATATTTTAGTTATTAATATGTAAAAATTAAAAAAATGACTATTGTATATATTTTCTTCTTACGTAGTTGTTGGAAAAAAAATTAAAAATAACATGAAAATATAATAATATATTCAATGTTAAAATTATATTTAAACTAACTACATGGCATTATCTAATTAAACATATACCAAATATTAACAATATATTTATAATAATCATAATTAAAATATATTTAAATTATATTTAGTATATTATAATACAATTTAAATCTTTATTTTTTCTTAAAATAATATCATAGATTATTTTTATACATGCAACGCATGTAAACTAGACTAGTGTTATAGTAAATAGGCTTTTTTATACTCTAGGTAAGTTGTTGTTTTGTTAGATGAAAATAGAGTATATCTGACAAAATTACATTATTATCGTTTTTCTGCCTTTCAGCTCTTGTTGGAGTTTATACAGAATATCGCATGAAGAAGAATGATAGCCTTTACCAACATAATGTACAATTGTACATGTATGTGTGGTCATATGTTTTGGTTGCTTCAACACCAACTATCATTAATAGGTTTTAATCGTATTAGTGGGGAAGATGCTGGATTGTTAGCTGTCATTTGTTGAAATTACAAGGGGTAACTACCAATATCGGACTTTAAATTTTGAGGCCTGAGACAAACTCTAAAAGTTGTGCCCTCAAAGCTTAATGCTCTTTTTTTTATGGACAACAATAAAATAGTATTATTAGCACAAAATTTAAGAAAAAATAATAAACAAATATAATATCCAAAATAATATATGTCTTAATGAAATACTAATAAAATTGAAGATATCCAAGCAGAAATATAAATCTGATGTTCTAAACAAATAAATAACTAATAATATTTCGAATAATTTGTATGATAATAAAAAATAAAAAAATTATAACTTGTTCTATTGTTCAAAATTTGATGTTCTAAACAAATAAATAACTAATAATATTTCGAATAATTCTTATGATAATAATAATAAATAAATAAAAATTGTTACTTGTTCTATTGTTCAATTAAATCCAAGAGGACATAGAGAGAGAGAGGATATTGACAACGACGGAAAAAAAAGGAGATTAGCAACAGCAGAAGGGTATAAGAAGATTTGGAGCATCAGAATGTTAGATCAGCAATAGAAGGGGAGATTATTTAATTGACCGCGACTGCACAAATTTTTTTTTTCATTCTGACTAACTGATTTGTCTTTTGGTAATACAGTATATGACATTGGGGCGTTTGTTATGCGAAATACTATATAGCTGGAAATTCTATATTCTTGGGAATCAAATTTTAAGTAATTAAATTGTCTGAAAAATTACATTCCTAAGTGACTATATAAATATTCTCGAAAAAATAATAAAAGAAAAAAAAAGAAAGAAAAAAACCAAAACAGAACTAACGTCAAAAAGGAAAAAAGAAAAAGAAAAACGAGCCTAGGTTGCGCTCGTGCAAGGCGGGTTCCATAACGGCCGATTTCAGCGGCTGCAACGGGATCGTCGCACAGAAGTCCCAAGCAGAGACATTGAATAATAGCAGCAGAATTTGAAGCAAAACACAAGTCATTGCAAAACACTCTTTTATTGATATTGAAACAAAGGTTACAATGGGGCGCAAGACCAAGATTACAAGTCACTCAAGCTCACTCAAGCTCACATTACAAGTCAGTCAGCTCTCCCTCATCTCTCAATACATGTCTTGAGCCAGTGGATGCTTTGGAAGGCGGCGTCCATACATTATGTCCTGTATAAGTCTTAAATACATGCGGCTGCACGCTTCGAATCGTCAAAAAACTTCGTGCCTCGACGCATCCAAGCGAGCTCCGCGCCACGAGCTTCTACCTGTGTCCGCACATGAAAACTATGTGGGTGTCAGTACTCAACTGTACTGGTAGAATGAGCTCCTCGTCCACCCATACAAAACCAACACGTTAATTTACTTTGTGTGTAATATAGTCCCTTTTATGATTGTCTTTCTAGTCTTTCCTTAGAATCGGTTTTAGGACAGACGCCTTGGCCTATTTTGTGTTTCAAGACTATTTCGTGCTTGCAAAGCAACATCAACTCAAAAACGTTAACCTATCAAGTCGTGCTTGCCTTACGGCTTAAAATTAGAGACGCAACTATGAGATAAGACTCCATTCCCGTGTGACCGTGCTATAAGTCCTTGTTGAGGCCATGCCTCGCAACTCAAATGAGACTCAATCATATCGCCGCCTCACGGCCCTTGCCGTCTCACGGCCCTTCGCTACTAAATCATCAACTGACCCAATCAAAACTTGTGGGTTAAGTGTCACTCGACCGACTTTGCCTTGCGGCCTTTCCTGACTTAGACTCAAGACAACTCACATCCAAACTATGCAACTTATATGCCAAAAATATAAGACTCGACGCCACATCTCATGCCGAAGCACGTCGCCTATGTTGCAACCAAATCTTAGGCCCATATTTTGTGTTCCAACTATACTCACACATTCAACTCGACTTCCTTGATATACTACACTCAATACTCGACTCAATCTAAAGGCATACACGCGGATCGCCACCCATGACGACTCATCTATATGAACTAGTCACTAGCGCCCAACGCTATAATGGAATCCCTTTGAGCTTTTGATTAGAAGGACGCTCCTTGCCAGTGTGAGTAGCTAGCTCCGCTGCAAGTCCCCGCTAATCCGTGCGGTCATCCAGTACAACTACGAATGTCTCTATCGCAACGGTTCCCATGGGCCGCCTGGGTCGTCGTTCGAAAAATAGTTTATTTTATCTTGTACAAGTTGTCCAATGACCATGCAAGACTCGACTCGAACTGACGTCTCACACAATCAATCTACTTATAGTGTTACCATCTCTTTCAGGGCTAAGTTCAATACTTCTCACATCTGAGACCTTGCCTCGACGACCCAGTCGCGAGCATTCTTTTCTCTTGTATTGACGACCCATTCGCGAGCATTCTTCTCTCTTGTCTCGACGACCCAGTCGCGAGCATTCTTCTTTCTTACCCTATCATTTCACTCAACTCAAGAACAACTATTTGAAACACTTTTCAAACTCAATAAATCAACCATGGCCCGTGCCTTAAAATACTAAATCCGTGACATCGTGTCTTAAACCAACTTGAAACTCTATGTGACACCACCGCCCAAGTCATACTCTATATGACGGGTCTTACGATCGTAGGACTATGTGGTTATATCCAGCCATAGAACTCATAGGACCGTGATTAGTACTACTTCGATAGCCTAACGTAACTTGCCTAACTTAACTTCGTAACAACTTGGAGAGCAGAGACTGTGTCAAGCTTTGCCTTAATGGATTGTGCCGTGCACACATTCGACTTGAACGACTCACTCGGGTGCCTAGACTTAGGTCACAAGCCGTTCAACGCAACTTAACTTATGGGCAAACCAAGGCTATGCCAAGCCTTGGACGATGGGACCGTGCACGCTTTATGAAGCATTCATGCGGGCGATGCCTATAACTTAGGCTACGTTCATAACTTCGCCTACTCAACCAACTTTCCTTCTCCCAAGCCACGGGACGAAGGATCGAGTGTCATTTTCAAAGCACGCCGTGCACCAACTCTAAGCCAACCGTTGGACCTTTCCATATTCTAACTCGATTCGACCCTTCGGGATTACTCCCTTTAGCTATGTGGATTCGTCTCTTTTATTATCAAGCCTACTTGTGCAAGTTGAAAACATGCGATTTATTATGTGAAGGCTAAGATGAGGCAAGTTCACCGAAACTACCCCACCTGAGCGAGCGGTCGCCTCGACCGAGCGATGTCTCCGAGTAGCCGTTGCAAGGCTAAGTCCGAACGCCGTTAGCGTTCCGATTCCTCCGATTGACTGAGCGGGACGGGGCACTAAAAAATAGCAAAAAAAAGAAAATGATAAAAACGACAAAGAATTTATCAAAAGGCAGCTAAAAATGATAAAAACGACAAAAGAGTCCAAAAATGACAAAAAACTACTAAAAATGACAAAAGGACAAAAATGAAAAAAAAAAGAAGGGTAAAACCCGACAAAAAAAATGACCAGAAAGTGGAAAAAAATGATAAAATGACAAAAGATGACAAAAAAAGTCCAAAAAAAGACAAAAAAGCAGCAAAAAAATGATAAAAAAGATAATGACCAAAAAGTGGCAAAATCGATAAAAAAAAGGACAAAAGACGACAAAAAAGTCCAAAAAGGAACAAAATTGACAAAAAATTACTCTAAAAACGATAAAAAAATGACAAAAACGATAAAAAAAAGACAAAATGACAAAAAGCAACAAGAAACGAGAAAAAAGACAAAAACGAAAAAATTTGATAAAAACGAAAAAACATTCAAAAATGATCAAAAAAGAAGAAGAAAATTTAAACCAAATTATTTTCTGCCCGGGCAAAAAAAAATACCTACATATTCTTAAGGAATATGATTTCCATGTTTTATGGGTAAACTATTTACCCTGCTATTTCTAATTTTCGGGAATAATTTTTTTATAGCCCAAACAAACATGGTAATATATTCTCACGCTAAATTTTTCGAGGAATAAAAAATATACCGCATACCAAACGCCCCCTTAGATATTCTAAAATTTTGGGCCTGAGGCACCCGCCTTATGGCCCTCATATCAAGTCCGGCTACTACCACATTTCAAATTTCTGTGTTGTTTTCAAACAAATTCATAATATTATTTAGTACGTTGATGCACTTATAAGATCTTAAAGGGAACCCAAAAAGGGAATTGAGCAAACTGATAGGACTAAAATCTCCAATCCTTGTATACACTTTATGGGGAGTAAGATATGTAATACCCAGATCTCGTATTACGTATTTGGAATACGTATACGTAATTTGACCCGTATTGCATGTCTTCCTGCTTGATTTATTCTAGCATTTCATTGATTGGTTTATTCTTGGGTTGGTTCGGCTTGGCTTGGTTTGCTTTGGTTCATCATGAACCAAGGGTGAACCCTCCTACCTACCACCACCCTCTTTACTTATAACCCCTTCCTTTTCTCTCTCATCATTATTTTCTTCTTCATTTACTCTCCACCATTACTTCTTCAACCACCAGGAGGGAGAGAGAGAGAGAGAGCTTAGACAAGTGCAAACTTGCTTCATGATGGATCTCAAGTTTTATTGTTCCATTCTCTTCCTTACTTGATTCTAAGATACTTTAGAACTTGGCATTTTCTATTTTGATGGTTATATTTTTGTAGATCTAAGTTTTAAGTTCCTTCTTGTTTAGTTTTCTTGGTTTTGATCTCTAAAAACTTGGTATTTCCAAAAACTAATGGTTCTATGTTGTAGAGAATTAAATTTCCTTCAGTTTTGGCTTTTGTTTCGCTTGATTTCGACTCCGGATGAGTAAGTTATGGCCATTACAAGTTTTCGAAACTTTCATGGCTGAACTTGCTGTTTGGGGACGATGAACCCCATGCGCCGGGAACCTCATGCGCCCGGGAGGCCGTGCGCCGAAAGGCCATGTGCCGTGAAGTCCCGGCAACGCATCCCTTAACTCCGAGGGTGTCATGCACGTAGGTTCCCTACGCGCATGTACTGAAGACGCAACGTGAGTTTTTCATGCGCCGATTCGTGCAGGAATCTCATGCGCCGATTCGTGCAGGAATCTCATGTGCCGATTCGTGCAGAAATCTCATGCGCCGATTCGTGCAGGAATCTCATGCGCCGATTCGTGCAGGAATCCCATGCGCCGATTTGTACAGGAATCCCATGCGCCGATTGTGCAGGAATCTCATGCGCCAATTTGTGCAGGAATCTCATACGCCAATTGTGGAGGAATCTCATGCGCCGATTTGTGCAGGAATCTTATGTGCCGATTTGTGTAGGAATCTCATGCGCCAATTCGTGCAGGAATCCCATGCGCCGATTGTGCAGGAATCCCATGCGCCGGAATTGCTCTATTTCGCTATTTTTGCCTGTTTAAGTTGTTTTGTAGCTAGAATCTTGAAAAACTCAAAACATGAAAGTTGCAGATCTTTTCCTTGGCTTCAAGAATATGTCACTAGTTATTTTTATGCAAGTTTCTCTCATTCATGATAATGTAAGGATAGAACACGATAGTGGCCTGTTAAGGCGCACTCTTGACAAGTACCAAGTGGACATGACATGACCTGATAGTGGCCCGCCGTGGCGCACTCCTGACAAGTATACCTGACATAATATACCTCGAATTGCTGTTGCGACGGCTAACCTGACATGACATGACTTGATAAGTATAAACAACCTGGACACCGTGGACGACTGTGCTTGTGCAATGAACCAGTCTTGTCTTGCATCATGCTTAGAATGGGACCCCTGAGTACCACGGTCAGGAGTACCTACTGAAATGGTCTAAGGCTAATAACTAGATTAACACAGTAGTCATGAAGAGATTTCCCAGCTACAGGCAATCCCGTTACCTGGGCGCTCTTGGGATCTGTAGCTTGCCATCGAGTAGGGCACATTTCCAGCAAACTGTCATGTGTTGTACCCTCTAAGTCACTTAAGGGTACATGTCACGCCCCGACCCGGGAAATCGCTCGTACAAGGCAAGATAACAGGTTCACATAGAATTATCTCAAATCGATAACATAAGCAGCGGAAGGGAACAAGTGAAACATAAGAATCTCTTTTATTCATATTGAACTGAAGGTTACAATGGCTCTGAATAGCCCGACATAAAATGCCAATTGGCTACAACACTCATGATCTCTCTAGCTCACAAAGGATTACATTGCTCCATACATTATGCCTCTTTATAGCCACCAAGTAGTCTTCGGCCGAACATCTCCATGTCGCAAGTCCGAACGCATATACGGAAGCTCCTCTTGAACGCCAAGGACTCCATGCCTCGGTACGTCCAAGCCAAGCTCCGCCCCGAGCTGATCATAACCTGAACCTGCACATAAACTAGTGGGGGTTTAGTGCTTTCGTCCTCGCTTCGCACTGATCAAGACACGCTCGCACCCAAACCAAACACTTAATCATTTAGTGAGCATGCATCTTACTTTGTGGTCTTTCTATTTAGCCTTAGGATCAATTTCATAGCAAAACTTATACATAGCACATATTCATAAATGTGTCCCACGCCGTGTTCCTGCAGCAGATACAGTTAGCCATAATATGAACATAAACATAGTGCTCGTGCTCATCTCGTCCCGTTTTCCTTAGCCTGCAGTGGTTAGAACTTAGCATAAGCAAACATAATCGTTTTGTACAACCGACCAATCATAAACGTAAACACATGCATAATGGGTAGCAGGCCCTGCGCCTGCACCCAGCTCTCATCTCAGCCCACCGGCCCTATCTATATGAAGGTCACGGTGTTTCGCACCGTAATGGACTTGGCATCTCATATGTGTAAGCCTACAATCGCTTCGATACGGGTTGCTAGCCCAGTATCCGAAGGATCCCAAACTTACGGATATCATAGCTTATCACAGCACTGGACGGTCGCAATCCGTCCGAATATTGTGCACCATAAATACCACACATAATTCCCTCCTAGGCCGAACGGTCCCGGCGCCCCGGCGTAACCGTTCGAGGAAAGCCACACCCGTGCACGGGCAATCCGAGTCCATTGACCATGCAATACGTTCCATAGCATACAATCCATAGCATACCAACCGATCTCGTAATCCATAAACATAGTGTCGCACATAAACGGTTTCCCGTGCCATAAACGGTTTCCCGTGCCGTAATCATAATCCACCATTCGCATGGGGAGCTCCGTCGGCGTTATGCCCCAACACATCCATATTGATGCACGACGCCCAACGGCTTAGTCGTCTCGTACTCATAATCACGCGTCCCGTTCATAATGTTATTCGCATAGCCTACTCCGTATTTACTTAGTCATTTCGTAGCTTAAGTGCGCAAAGGCACGCTCAGCACCATAATCAATGTTCTACGCCTAGAGTTCAATGTTCTCGGAGCCGTGCACATGATGCACATCTCGATATCATCTTTCAATGTTCTACCATCATTGCCCTACTGCGACCCGTACACTTGATGTACGTCGCTTCAATTGTTCGATTGTTCAATGTTCTATCTTAGTGTTCGACACATACTTAGACACTTACTCGCCGAGCCACGCTCGCTATCTCGATAACATGTTACGCATACCATAATACATTTTATTAGACGTGAAGGAATAGGGAGAGAGAGTCAAGAACCCGCCCACCTTAAGTCGATACGCCTTGCCGTTTCGCCGATTGAAGCGTCTCGCTTCCATAACTCGATCGCATAGCTAACTCCCGGACTTAGCAATTCCTTTGCTCTACTCGGTTGATTTGGCCTATCGCGCCCATGCCACAATCCGTTGCAGGGCCTCGATTTGGTTTCGCGGACACTTTATTGCATAAGGCAAAATGCCGACCTCTTATCGTCCAGCGTAAAAGCATAGCCTGCACACCAGATCAACTAAAATCAGCATTTGCTCAAACGGGACTTATCCTTTGCATCGATTCGATTCGTAGATTCCAACCGACTCAAAGCTTACCTTTGGCCAACGTAACACTTGCATCGATTCGCATCGATACCTCGTCGGATCAACGCAACTCTTCGAGTCAACGACTCATCATAATGCACCGATGCGGAGCGGGGCATTACATAATATACCACTCAAAATCAGGTTCGTCCTCGAACCGCCACCAACACTTAATCCAAGTGCCTCGCGCAGATCGCTTCACGATCTCGTGCTACTATCGTTGGAATCATACAACTCAGTCTGGATCATACACATATTTTAGGCGTCCCACCAATATATGCATTTCAGCCAAGCTCAGTTGTAGGATATCGGGACAACTAACAGGCTCAACTTAATCCTCAAGCATCCATCGGTCCGTACTCGACTTAGTCAAAATCTTAGCGCCTATTCTTAAATTACTCTTCGTTTGCATCATCCCATAACATGCGATCCTTTTCTAACATCTTTGCACATAACTTGATTCAAATCCGTAAATTCGATCTCATAAGTTTCTCGCTGGCCACCTAACACTCGCATTGCATCGAGTCATTGCGCATCCGATCGCAACAAGCTCCCGCAACGCCTATTCGCCCAATCGTTTCCTATCTCTCGCATAAGTCAAGTCTTTCATCCAATCATCCATAACATTTTGCCTTAACGACATGGACTACGTCAACATGTCTCCATTTTCTTTGCTTACAATCCATACTAAGTCTCGTACACAACTATCCCAACACGATCCACGTTTTCGAACTACCCACGCATCGAGTCTGGGGCTACCCCCGCTAGGCAACTTATCCAGACATCATGCTCGCGCTCTTTCGACACAAGAGGTCAACTTGAGTCTACGATGCTCAAAGGCAACAATCTTTCCGACCCAAGGTCTCTTACGATACGCTCATCCCCGATTCTCGACCGAGTATAAATCCTTTACTCAAACTTCGATTCAATCCCGACTAGTTCGTTTTGCAACATAGAGGGCGTACCCAAACATACATAGCCTAACCGTTGTTTCAAACCGATCTACGACACAACTCTTAGGGTCGTTCTACTATCCGTCACTCTCGCGCATTGCAAGATTCTTGCAATCGCCTTACCGCGTCGCTATGCTAAGCACGTTCCTCAACATATACTCGATCATTCCTTATCCTCAACAATATTTATCATGCGACTCCTTTAGGGTCATCCTATGGGACTCCAACATTCACTTGATTTGGCGGTCAAGTCTTCTAGGGTCATCTGCCCCGAAACTACGCTCGATAATTGAAGATCATCAACGAGGGACAGTTACAACGAACCATGCTATATCCTATTACGGAGCCAAATCAATTCGCAACACTTCCTATGGGACTTTACCCAATCCGACATACATCACGAATCTGTAATTTATCTATCCCGCGCAACTGATGCACCGCTGCTACTCGAATCACTCGTATACTACCGTCAACAATATCGCACAATCCTTAATTTCACCTTCGCATCAAACCACAAATCCATATCGAATTTGCCACGTCTTGCGAGTTCGATCATCCCCACTGGATGAATCACCATACCAGCGCTCACGCAGAATGATCGTTCTAGTTTGACGTGACGCATGTGCGAGGCTGGTGTTGCGCTCGCTCAAGACAAGAATGTCAACATAGTGGTTATCCACGAAGCAATCCAGACACTTTCGATTTCATCCGAGCAACATCCATCGACTCTCAAATTCTCGAAGCATCCCTAACGTTATCATCCAACTCGACATCAACTTAACTTGCATCTTATTCATCCAACAACAATGCTCAACATAATTCTCGTTCATTCGATCAGAGTATCCCCGAGTTATTACATATCGTCTTTGATACGCCTCAATACCATCGTCGACATGCATAACTTGAACATCTTCCTTTCTCATAAGCTCAAACCCGTTGCAATCATTGCCATTATCCGAACTCGAATACGAATCAAGTCTCGCACTTATCAAGATCTATTCAGTTGTAACTACCATAATCGCGACATAATTTCCAATTCACATATTCATTCTCATATCCCTAGCTCGCACTTCCGATCGTGCCACCGACTTATCGCACTAACTTAATTTCGTTCGTACGATTCTTCGTACTTACTCAACGTGTTCCGAAGAAGTCTCCGTACTAACTCAACATAAGTTCGACCGGGTCGACCATCCCTCAACGTAACATTCATTCGCATATGCTCGGCCTATCGTTCAACTTATACTTAACGAATCCTCGTCCAACGTATCCTCCGTAGGTATGACTTCGCACACATAATCGTTCACTCAATTCACCGAAGCATACTTGCATCGACTTCTCTTAACTCATTCCCACTCAAGTCTCGATAATATTCCATCCGTTGCGGACAAACATATCGTAACCACATAATTTTCTCGACGTAACCTATCACAAGTCACCAACCGGCTTAACATAGCTATCGCTAAGTGGTATTCCATATACCACTCAGAATCGAGCCTATCGTTATCGACACAATACCTCACCACGCTTGCTCGCATAATTGGTATTACATATACCACTCAGAATCGAGTCATTACTCGACATCACACTTCGCATAGGTCCGATTTCTATCTCAACTTAACCGTCCCGTATGGCGATCCTTCCGATCCCAGCTCTAACGTCAGCTCAAGTTTGACATACATTCGATCTAACCGGACCATGGCGATCATCTCGATCACCCCCGCAACATTCGCTTATTCAAAGCTCAACGCAACGTATGGCCAACATACACGTTCGCCAACTCAAACTCGACTTAGCGACCATCTCGACTCGTTATTATCGCATCCACGATCTTCGAATCCCGCTCGTTGCAGCTCGTGCAACAACTTGGTCTCGATACTTAAGATCTTTACTCAATCTCGCATAACATATCGCTATCCATCCGTATAGCCATACAATAAGCACATCATACCGTATCGACTCGTTGCACCGATGCAACAAACGATTCACGACTTGCTGCACTTCGTGCAACCGATAACACATAACCATTTGCGTAATCACATAATACGCATCGCCTCACATATCGATCCCTTGCACTTCGTGCAACCAACAACTCATATTTCCTCGCATCCCGTGCGACCGATAACACATAACGCCTCGCACTTCGTGCGACCGATAACACATAGCTCCTCGCACTGCGTGCGACCGACAACACATATATCATTGCACTTCGTGCGACCAGCACTCTCCGATGGCACCCGGAGATCACGTAATAGTCACGACATACTTGTGGCAGACATATGCAACTTAATATAGACTTATTGTATGGAACATCCAATGTAGCGTCGAGCAGATCCATGAGCCATGCGGTTGCGGAAACAACTTAGAGTCAACTGGATTTGATAACGAAGCAAATGAGGGTCAAAGAGATTCACGCACGGTCCAAAGGATGGAACCGCTCTGATACCAACTTGTCACGCCCCGACCCGGGAAATCGCTCGTGCAAGGCAAGATAACAGGTTCACATAGAATTATCTCAAATCGATAACATAAGCAGCGGAAGGGAACAAGTGAAACATAAGAATCTCTTTTATTTATATTGAACTGAAGGTTACAATGGCTCTGAATAGCCCGACATAAAATGCCAATTGGCTACAACACTCATGATCTCTCTAGCTCACAAAGGATTACATTGCTCCATACATTATGCCTCTTTATAGCCACCAAGTAGTCTTCGGCCGAACATCTCCATGTTGCAAGTCCGAACGCATATGCGGAAGCTCCTCTTGAACGCCAAGGACTCCATGCCTTGGCACGTCCAAGCCAAGCTCCGCCCCGAGCTGATCATAACCTGAACCTGCACATAAACTAGTGGGGGTTTAGTGCTTTCGTCCTCGCTTCGCACTGATCAAGACACGCTCGCACCCAAACCAAACACTTAATCATTTAGTGAGCATGCATCTTACTTTGTGGTCTTTCTATTTAGCCTTAGGATCAATTTCATAGCAAAACTTATACATAGCACATATTCATAAATGTGTCCCACGCCGTGTTCCTGCAGCAGATATAGTTAGCCATAATATGAACATAAACATAGTGCTCGTGCTCATCTCGTCCCGTTTTCCTTAGCCTGCAGTGGTTAGAACTTAGCATAAGCAAACATAATCGTTTTGTACAACCGACCAATCATAAACGTAAACACATGCATAATGGGTAGCAGGCCCTGCGCCTGCACCCAGCTCTCATCTCAGCCTACCGGCCCTATCTATATGAAGGTCACGGTGTTTCGCACCGTAATGGACTTGGCATCTCATATGTGTAAGTAGGGGTGTGCATCGGTCGGTGGTCGACCTATTTGGTCCCAACCGAAGTCGAACCGAAGTTAATCGGTTTGAAAATAAACAAAACCGAACCAAACCAACCAAATGGTCGGTTCGGTTTTGAAACCGACCGACTTGGTTCGGTTTGGATCGGTTCGACTTGGTCGGTTTTGATCACATAAAAAAATGGATTGTATGTTTTTTTTTGTGAAACCTCAGTCAACTTGTACTTTGCAACAGTAAATACAATTCAGCAGGTTCAATTCAACTTGTGCTTTGTAGGTGGAGAAAAATGTCAATTATATATATAAAAATAATTATATACATTCAACCAAAAGCCCCTTTCATGTGCACAGGAGCAGTTAGAAAAGAATATGAGCCGCAAGCACTCCTCTTTGAGACTAGAGAGAGAGAGCTCTTTCAACTTCTACTTGATAAATGGCTATGATGTGAATAAATAAACCAAACTGGTATAATACAACCCAATGAACCCATACCCAACTGGCCAACCCTAATTATTTAACAAGGATTTGGTTCGGTTCGGTTTAGACGGTTTTTGGCATAACCAAACCGTGAACCGAACCGAATCGGTCGGTTTTGAAAAAATTGAAGTCGAACCAAACCAACTGAACCTTCGATTCGGTTTAAAACCAATCGGTTCGGTTTGGCTTGGTTCGATTTGGTCGGTTTGACTTAATTGTGCACAGCCCTATGTGTAAGCCTACAATCGCTTCGATACGGGTTGCTAGCCCAGTATCCGAAGGATCCCAAACTTACGGATATTATAGCTTATCACAGCACTAGACGGTCACAATCCGTCCGAATGTTGTGCACCATAAATACCACACATAATTCCCTCCTAGGCCGAACGGTCCCGGCGCCCCGGCGTAACCGTTCGAGGGAAGCCACACCCGTGCACGGGCAATCCGAGTCCATTGACCATGCAATACGTTCCATAGCATACAATCCATAGCATACCAACCGATCTCGTAATCCATAAACATAGTGTCGCACATAAACGGTTTCCCGTGCCATAAACGGTTTCCCGTGCCGTAATCATAATCCACCATTCGCATGGGGAGCTCCGTCGGCGTTATGCCCTAACACATCCATATTGATGCACGACGTCCAACAGCTTAGTCGTCTCGTACTCATAATCACGCGTCCCGTTCATAATGTTATTCGCATAGCCTACTCCGTATTTACTTAGTCATTTCGTAGCTTAAGTGCGCAAAGGCACGCTCAGCACCATAATCAATGTTCTACGCCTAGAGTTCAATATTCTCGGAGCCGTGCACATGATGCACATCTCGATATCATCTTTCAATGTTCTACCATCATTGCCCTACTGCGACCCGTACACTTGATGTACGTCGCTTCAATTGTTCGATTGTTCAATGTTCTATCTTAGTGTTCGACACATACTTAGACACTTACTCGTCGAGCCACGCTCGCTATCTCGATAACATGTTACGCATACCATAATACATTTTATTAGACGTAAAGGAATAGGGAGAGAGAGTCAAGAACCCGCCCACCTTAAGCCGATACGCCTTGCCGTTTCGCCGATTGAAGCATCTCGCTTCCATAACTCGATCGCATAGCTAACTCCCGGACTTAGCCATTCCTTTGCTCTACTCGGTTGATTTGGCCTATCGCGCCCATGCCACAATCCGTTGCAGGGCCTCGATTTGGTTTCGCGGATACTTCATTGCATAAGGCAAAATGCCGACCTCTTATCGTCCAGCGTAAAAGCATAGCCTGCACACCAGATCAACTAAAATCAGCATTTGCTCAAACGGGACTTATCCTTTGCATCGATTCGATTCGTAGATTCCAACCGACTCAAAGCTTACCTTTGGCCAACGCAACACTTGCATCGATTCGCATCGATACCTCGTCGGGTCAACGCAACTCTTCGAGTCAACGACTCATCATAATGCACCGATGCGGAGCGGGGCATTACAGTACATGCATTTCCTGGACGATGTATCCACTTGAATTCAACCCCTAATATTCAACCTGGGTAACCTGGATGGTCTGCAGGGCTTGTGGCTGTAGAATAATCTCATTGCATCTTGCTAGTAACTAGGCCTGTAATAACCCTAGTTAGTTAAAGTATCAAGCTGTACTTATTGCTTGGCCGTGAATGATTGAATGGAGTCTAACCCTGTCTATTCTTGCCTCGATCCTGTAAAAGATTGTTACATGACATGATTACTTGTGCTTGCTTTTTAACAATAAAGATCAGGGGACCAGTTCTGTTCAGACGAAGGGTTACAACCCCGGTCCTTGTTTGATTTACGGGTTGTAACCTGGCTCCCGGAGCAGTTTTGTGTTCTCTCTTCGTTTATTGTTTTGTTGTACCCTATGACATGCTCGACATGCTTTACCTTACTTCGAGATCATGATTATTTACACTGGCCTTATTAATAAATTGTAGGGATACCAAGTTTCGTTCAGATGAAGAGTTACAACCCCGGTCCTTGTTTGGTTTACGGGTTGTAACTTGGTTATCTGAATAGTCCCATGGTTATCACATCGTATATCATCGGTCATGCTTTTCCTTAATTAATGTCTTTTATTATGTAATTATATTCTTGTGCTAATTGCTGGTTTTAGTTCCTAAGTGAAGCCTCCTTTGTGGCACTTGCTCTTTCTGGGATCTGATCCAGCTGGTTTTGTATGGCCAGATACCGGAGCAGCTCTAGAGGATCTACCGGTTTTCCTGCCAGATGGTGACCACTAGAAGGAATCCTGACAACGAGTGGGTTATTTTTGGCTCTCCCACTTTATTGTAAAAATATTCTTTTGAGGCGTTTAGCCGACGAGCACCTGTTTAGCTCGTATTGCACCTTTACTTGCTGTCTGCCTACGGGCTGTAACATGATTGGCAACCTAGGGTTGATCATGTATGACCAAACTCTTGCTAGTCCTCACATTTTATAACGACTAGCTTCATGATCAGCTGAATATGTAATGTTTGGGACGCCTTACTATTGTATATTTGGTGATCTTACATTTTGTAACATTTACTTACTTGTTTGTGATTGAGACACTAGGCTTGTTCTTGACCTTAAGAGACTGTTGGCTTGTAGATAAACCCTCATATATCTAGACAGCCGTGACCGTATAATGAGGTGGATTCTATTTCATTATACGTAGCTGGCTATGTCTGCCCCCGCTCTCCAGTATTCTGGTTCTGAGGCGTGACATGGTTTAAGTGGTCGCCCATGCAGGTCTTGTAAATCAAGATATGTTAGGGTTTACCGAATAGATGTCTCAATCAGTACTCGCCCTTGATCTCTGCTCGTACTCTCTGAATCCCTGAAATCTTGCCCTGATCACATGCTTGTATCGTTGATCTGTCCTGGTCCTTCCTTATTGTTCCCTATGTCGTCTTCTTCAGCGGCATTGTTCCTGGACCTGCCGATCAGCAAGGCGAAGCACCTTCCGCAGACCAGCAGCAACCTGGAGATCAGACCCAGCACTCAGGGACAGCCTCCCGAGTCATGCCTACCGGGGATCCCGAGCCACCAGTTCAGCCCGTCCAGCCTGCAGAGCCCGATGATGGCACTTTGGTGGATCTCATCAGGACCTTGTTAGCTTCCCAGGATCGTAGAGGAGATGCCTTGCACCGGGCAGTGGAAGATGCTCTGAACAGAGGCGCTCGTCATGGGAACAGTACAGCGAACAGTTTCAAGCGCCTGAACCCTCCATTCTTCGATGGCAGTGAAGATGCTATCGCTGCTGACGCGTGGCTTCAGGACACCGAAGTGATTCTAGGGGCAGCCAGGACTCCAGAAGCCGAGAAGGTGGCCGTAGTGCGCCTGCAGTTGTTGGATCTTGCCCGCAGCTGGTGGGCAGTGCAGGCCGTTGGATTATTGGCACTCATTACTTGGGCAGTTTTCAGAGAGAGATTCTAGACGAAGTACTTCGATGCGGTGGCTCGGTACGATCTACAGACCAAGTTCACCAATTTGAAGCAGATGGTCAGGACGGTCGACGGATATGCGGCCGAGTTTTCCAGGCTTAGTCGGTTTGCTCCCACTTTGGTGGCAACCGAGTTCGACAGAGCCCAGCGGTTCCAGCAGGGGCTCTATCTCGAGATTTTGTTGGCAGTGGAGCAGTTTGAGCATCAGACCTTCGATGCAGTACTGAGGGCAGCCAGAAGGCACGAGTATACCTCCTACAGGATCGTGGACAGGACCGGAGGTCGGAAGCGATCTCACGGCCAGATGACCCAGTCTTCAGCACCAGCCCCGGCAGCTAGGGCTTTGACAATTGGAACTCCGAGGCAGGCGACCTCAGTGACGTCGGTCACGTCCCCTCAGCAACAGAAGCAGAAGCAATCTTCCGCAATAGGCTGCACTCATTGTGGGAAGCCAGGACACGTTGTTTCGGAGTGTCGCAGAGCTCAGGGATTATGTTTGGCTTGTGGAGCACCGGACCACAAGATAGGGTGCTGTCCGAATAGGGCCAGTTCATCATCGTCCCAGACTAGTCCCTCGGTAAGGGGACCAGCACCAGCACCAGTGCAACAACAGTACCAGCCTCCGAGGCTATTGTCGCTTCAGACCCAAGTATTCCAGCAGCAGGGACCCCAACAGTATGCCCTGGTCCAAGTTCAGATTCAAAACCGGCAGAGAGGTTCCTAGCAGGATATCTTCCCTCTTTCTCGTGCCTTCGATTTCCTTGCTTACATACATGATTGCATGATTGATTGCTCAATATAGCTTGTCTGAGATTAGTATAGCTTGTTCTTGTCCCTCTAGCCTCTTAATTAAATTTCGAGGACGGAATTCTTTTAAGGTGGGTAGAGTTGTAATACCCAGATCTCGTATTACGTATTTAGAATACGTATATGTAATTTGACCCGTATTGCATGTCTTCCTGCTTGATTTATTCTAGCATTTCATTGATTGGTTTATTCTTGGGTTGGTTCGGCTTGGCTTGGTTTGCTTTGGTTCATCATGAACCAAGGGTGAACCCTCCTACCTACCACCACCCTCTTTACTTATAACCCCTTCCTTATCTCTCTCATCATTATTTTCTTCTTTATTTACTCTCCACCATTACTTCTTCAACCACCAGGAGGGAGAGAGAGAGAGAGCTTAGGCAAGTGCAAGGTAATTGCTCGTGACGTGACAATGGACTTTGAGCGTATAGAACTGCCTTATCATTACTTGCTGGGATGGCTGTTGCTGCATTATCAGTCTTTGATGAGACCTGGGATGGGAGATGGCGTTACGGACGACGACGCTTTTCTTTTCAAGTATCATCATCAGCCCTGGGAATGTAGTACCATGCCGACGTGTCGGAGGATGTTGGCGAGGGCGGACGGATATAATTTCTTCGTGTCCGTTCCCCGTTTCACCGACCAGGAAGTAATGAGTGTTTACGTTGACGGTGTTGTACCTCCTCATTTCTTACCTGAGAAGATGCGTTTTTGGCTGCGTAACATTCGTCCGGCACACTTAGTTTACCGTAATCACAATATTGTGTATTTGGAACCCTACTTGCCTAATAGGTTTGCCCGCCTGTTTGGATACGGCCAATTATTCCTTGGACGTCCCAGCTCTTGCTTGGGGTTCGAGGGTAGCATTCTTGATGGTATTAGAGCGTGGAGCTACTATGACACCTTTCACACCCGAACCAGCTTCTCAGTTCCTGCGGCAAATGTGATAGATAAAATTTTGCATATGGTAGCCCTGTATCACGTCACGGCGAATCATCCTCCTCTTGATTTTGACCCGAGGACTAGCTTCATTGTGGGCACTCGCCTGGCGGAGAAGGCTATGGTGTCGAAGGCAAAGAGAAAAGGGGTGAATAGAGTTCCTACGCCCGATTTTGAGTCCTTTGACACAATCGAGGAAGACAACGAACGGGACGACGAGGGTTCTCTTTCTTCTGGTGATGAGGCAACGGCGGGTCAGTCTCCCGTCATGGCAGATGAGATGATGACAGATCATCCGTCGGTTGTATTAGATGGGACGGTAGACCAATTGCCATCTATGTCGAAGGTAGTGCGGGTGGAACTACTGCCTATCGTGCCTGGTCCCTCACGTAAACGGGGCAGGCGTGAGTCCACTGGCGGAGGAGTAGCTTTTTCCGTAAAGAGAGCGGCGATCGGGCCCCGTAGGCTGCTTATCACGGAGAAGGGTGAGGGTGCAGATGATGTTCCGGAGGTAAGTCTAAGTCGGAGTTGTATCTTTGTTGTAGTTTTCTTTCCTCTCGGGGATATGACTTGATCATTTTTCTTTGTAGGCGTCTGACGAACCAGGCTCCCCTGAACCATCTACTGCCCCAGTAGTTGACCCGGCCCTTGCTACTTTAATTAGCGACATGTGTGCCGCGGTCCTCTCGGCGGGGGCTCTCTCAGCGGCGGCTGAGGGCTCCCAAGCTGCTGAGGCCCCAGCCCGGGGTGACGAAAATTTTCTTGGGCCCGTCTCCGAGATTGATGAACTTCAGCAAGACGACGCCGTTTTCGGTGTATCCCTTCCCGAGGATGTAAGGGCGGATGAGTCTGTTCTGTCTGCCTCGGAGGCCGTTGGTGAAGAGGTTGCGGTGGCTGTAGGCGAACCTCAGCCTCCATACTCCTTCACTGGTAAGATAAGCCATATATTGACTAGCGAGGGGGCTTACTTGCTCTATCAACATATCCTTCGGGTCAAATCGATTCATGGTTGTCTTGGCCCTACAGGTCCTGACCCTTTACTTCCCGCCGCGGATGTTCTTGGGAAAGGCTTGACCTGCCACGATTTGGGCGAAAGGAGCGTTTCCTTTCTTTCATCATCTCATGTTGAGGGGCATCCTGCCAGCTCCGGGCAGATGGGGATGGAGTTGGTGCTGGCCCCGGCCTCGTCTTCAGCTGCTTATGCGGCTCCGGAGATTGACTTCTCGGCCTTGTCGAGCATTCAAATTCTGCGGGCCGCTAAAGAGGAGTTGGCCGATGTTCAAGCGTCCTTCCGTACGGAGTTGGTTTCTCTTGTGGCAGGAGCGACAGATTCTGTCGCGTCTTCTTTCGTGCTGCCAGCCACACTCCCGTTGACACCGGCTTCCTCGGAGGCTCTGAACGAGGTGACGCAAGATGTGGTCGACAGCTTCTATCGTCACTTAGGGAGGGGTGTAAACGCTGCCGTTGAACGGGGGATCCCTTTTTCTCTGTCTCTGCGGGGCGCTCGGGGTCAAATCGACACTCTGAAGGGTCTTCCTGGCGGGGTGGGGTTAGCTGCGCTCCTGGAACCTAAGTTGACAGAGGCTGACCAGCTTGTGACCCAACTGCTGGCAATACGGCAGGCTGGCTTGCCTGCTGCGATTGAACGGGAGCGGGGCTTCCTCGTTGCTGCTCGGGATAGGATCAAGCTCGCTCGAGAAACTGTCGGGCCGGCCGTACAGGGGGACCTTGACAAGTTCTCCGTCTCGTATGACCGACTGGGTCGTCGGAGTCAGGCTTGTAGGGCCCGGGAAGAATCTGTCTCTCATGGAATAGCTGACACGAAGGAGCGGATTCTCGCACTCCAGAAGGAGTTGGCCTTCTTAGAGTCAGAGCGGGAGGCTGCTCATGCAGAACAGGAGTTGATCGCTCGGGAGGCCGAGAAGGTTTCCCGATCTTCTGTCAACCTGGAGCGGGCCTTCAAGAAGTTCGAGAACAACTGGCAAGCCCATGCTCATCTGGAGGACGCGGCGGTGCTGAGCCAGGAGGCGGAGCGTCGAGCCAAACAGAGGCTTGAGCGGTCGGTTGCCTTGATAAAGGACCGTCTGTTATGTACCCCGGAGCAGTGATCCGCCCTCTGTCTTCTTTTACTTCTCTTTTAATTTTTTGTAAGGGATGTGATCCATGCTGATGTAGCCCTTTAATTTTTAAATAAATGAGCATGTTTTAACTCATCTTCTCTTTCTTGTTCTTGCGGTGTTCATGGAACCGGACTTGCTGGAGGATTATTTGTGGACCTGTTACCCCAGGTGTACCTCGGTTTTAGGTACGGATAACAAGTTTGGTCAGGATGTTTGGAGCAGCCATGGCAAAGTGGTCATGGATGTTCTTGGTGTTGGGAAAAGGAATGTCGTAGAGCAGCTGGGCTCCCGGGGCATGGTAAGACGGTAGATTTATGCTAAGAAGCTTAGCAAGGGATATTTGTGGCCCATTATCCTTGGCGTACCCTGGTTCAGGATACGGATAACGGGATGAAAGGAAACCAATCATATTTGCTCAGAGGTGAGGAGTACATGGCAAACATGAGGGTTTTACCGTGGAATCTTCCTGCTCAGAGGTAATGAGAACATGGCAGGAGAGATTTCACGGAAGCTATTTGTAGTAAATAGCAGATATTTGTGGTCAACAGAGGACATTTGTGGTCAACAGAGGACATTTGTGGACCTATTATCCTTGTCGTACTCCGGTTGTAGGTACAGATAATAGGTTGAAAGATGATCGGCATACTTGCTCAGAGGTAATGTGGACATAGCAAAGTATGACGATTTCTTCGACGGAGCCTTCCCACTCAGAGGTAATGAGGACATGGCAGGAGTGGGCTCAATGAAGAATGGGTACATAGAACGACTCCGAGGTAGGAGAACGTGGAAGTTCTATGCGAGGGGGCGGTTTGTTTTTGGTGGAAGTGAAAACGACTCAGAGGTAATGAGGACATGGTCGTTTCGGAATTTGGTGGATCGATTACCCTTTTTGTGCACTGGGAGTGCGGGTAGTGGATCATGAGAGGGGATCTCTTCCAGGAAGAAAGTTCAGAGGTATAATCATACGTGACTTACTATCTGAAAGAGTGACCGGAATGTAAGTTCAGAGGCACCAGCGGGTACATAACTTGGTAATTTAGAATATTAAGGAAGTGAGAGTTCAGCGGCACCAGCGGGTACATGACTCGATAATCCGAAAGGAATATGGGGGTGAGTTCAGGGGCACCAGCCGGTACATGACTCGATAATCTGAGATGTTATGGGTGTGGGTTCAGTGGTACCAGCGGGTACATGACTCAAAGATCTTGTAGCGAATGTCGTTTAGACATAATATTTCTTCAGGAACTTGCCGTTGACGGGCAGCATGAGCAAGTCTCTGTTTTTTTTTGTGAGGCGGTAAGCACCATTAGAGAATACCGTCTCAATGATAAATGGGCCCTCCCACTTTGGCTGGAATTTGTCGGCGGTCTTGTGAATCATGACCATTGGCCTCCAGACTGCCAAGACGAGATCGCCTACCTGGAATGTTCTGATTTTGACCTTCTTATTGAAGGCTCCTGAGATGCGTGCTTGGTACAGCTCGATCCTTTGCTGAGCTAGGAAGCGCTTTTCATCTAAGGCCTCTAACTCTTGCAGGCGACGTTGGTAGTTGTCGTCTGTCGTTAATTGATGTGTGAGGGCGACACGTAGTGAGGGGATCTGAGTCTCCAAGGGGAGGACTGCCTCACTCCCGTATACCAGGGAGAATGGTGTATTTCCGGTGGCTGTTCGGACTGTGGTGCGATAAGCCCATAAGCATTCGTCGAGCTTCTCGTTCCAGTCACGTTTGTTGGAGGAGACAAACTTCTTGAGGAGTTTGATGATTGTTTTGTTGAATGCCTCTGCTAACCCGTTTACGGCCGGGTTGTATGGTGTCGAAGCGACATTCTGAATACGGTGTTTATCGCAAAACCGATAGAATGTGTGGCGTGTAAACTGTGGCCCATTATCATGGATGATCCTTCGGGGCAATCCAAAGCGGTAGATGACGTGATGCTTAAGGAAGCTGATCACGTTTGAAGTCTTAACTTCTGCAAGTGGGACAGCTTCCGCCCATTTGGAGAAGTAATCCGTGATCGTAAGTATGAAACGATGTCCTCGGGAGGAAGGTGGGGTGATTGGACCAATGATGTCCATTCCCCTTGCTTCGAATGGCCAGGACACCACCGTCGGATGTAAAAATTCGGATAGTTGGTGGATGAAGTCTGCGTGGACTTGGCAAGCTTTGTATTTTCTAGCATAATCTATCGCATCTGCCACCATCGTGGGCCAATAGTAGCCCATTCGGCGTAGGCGATCTTGTAGTTTTGGGCCGGGCTGATGGGCCCCGCAGACACCGTCATGAGCTTCTCGTACGACTTCTTTGGCTTCTGTATTCGACAGGCACCGGAGTAATAATCCGTCATAGGAGCGGCGATACAGCATCTTCGTCTCTGTATCGTAGAAGAATCTGAGAGAACGCCGTCTGATGGAGGTGGCTTCCTTTGGATTCTCGGGCAGGATGCCATAGACGACGAAGTCGATGAATGGTTGTCTCCAATCTGGGGCATCATCGATCGTCTGGGCGGAATAATTCGCCACGAATTGCACATTGTTCTTAGGACAGACCAGTTCGTGGCCTATTACATCCACTGATTGGCGATCATAATTCGGAACTGCAAGGGAAGCGGCAAGACCAGCTAGGGCATCGGCTTCGATATTTCGGAGTCTGGGAACGTGTTCAATGAAGAACCCCTCGAACGATGAGATGATGTCAATCGCTATTTGGTGATAGGGGATCATGTCTTCGTGGCGGACCTCGTATGATCCCCGGATCTGATTGACGATTAGTTGGGAGTCGTCGTACGCTTCAAGGTATTCTACCCCCAGCTCTCTTGCCAGTTGGAGACCAATGACCAGAGCGTTATACTCGGCCACTTTGTTAGAGCAGGGTTCTGTGAGGGAGTAGGCGCGATTGATCACCAGTCCAGTAGGAGAAATCAATACCACTCCGACCCCAACGACGATGTTTTCCTTGGGTCCGGTTCTTGAAGCGCCATCGAAGAACATCCGCCATATGTTATCGTGGTTGGCTGTATTCGAATCGACGACCTCATCTAGGATCTCTTCATATATTCTGGATGACTCCGATCCTGGGTGGGCTGCCAAGAAGTCTGCCAGGGCTTGACCCTTGACAGCCTTCTACGGGACGAAGATCATATGATAGGGGGACAACAATATTGCCCATGTAGCGAGGCGAGAGCTGAGTGCCCCTGGTTTAGTCATGAGGACTCTGAGAGGGTTGACTCGAGAGATCACATGTATGGTTTGCCCTATGACGTAATGTCGCGTCTTTTGGATAGCGAACACCAAGGCGAGGCATTCCTTCTCCACAGTGGTGTATCGGTGTTCTGGCCCAATCATCATTCGACTGAGGTAATATATAGCTTGCTCATGGCCTGCATCATTATTTTGTGCCAACAAAGTACCAAGGGAGTGTTCCATTGCCCGTACATAATGCAAGAATGGTTTTCCAGGGACTGGGGTTACTAAGACCGGAGGATTTGACAAATATTCTTTGATGCTGTCGAAAGCACGCTGGCATTCCTCGTCCCATACGAATGAGACTCCTTTCTTCATGAGGTGCGTGAATGGTCGGCATCATCCGGAGAGGTTGGAAATGAACCTTCTGATGTAAGCTAGCCTTCCTTGGAGGCCTCTAAGTTCGCAAAGATTTTTTGGAGGAGCCATCTCCATGATCGCCTTTGTTTTCTCGGGATCTACATGGATACCCTTGGCAGTGATGATGAAGCCTAAGAACTTCCCGCTGGATACGCTTAGAAAGGACTTCGTAGGGTTCATCTTCAAATTGTGCGTTCGCATTAGATCGAATACCGTCTTTAGATCCTGCAGATGGTCTCCCTTGCTACGGCTTTTAACGGCTATATCGTCAACGTAGCACTCCACCGTCTTGCGTAAGTGGTCTCTAAAGATGATGCTTATGGCTCTTTGATATGTGGCGCCAGCATTCTTTAAGCCGAAAGGCATGCTGTGTAGCAGTACGTGCCGATCGGTGTTCGGAATGATGTATGCTTTTCGTCGTCAGGAGACATTTTGATTTGGTTGTACCCCGAGAAGCCATCCATGAATGACATGCGTTCGAAGCCGCAAGTATTGTCGATCATGATGTCTGTGATAGGAAGGGGGAATTCATCTTTGGGGCACGCCTCGTTCAGGTTGCGGAAGTCGATGCAGATTCGAATCTTCATATTCTTCTTGAGGACGGGTACTATGTTGGCGACCCAGTCTGGATGTTGCTCTTCGCGAATGAAGCCGCTGGCTATCAGTTTGTTGACCTCGGCTTCGATCGCGTCCATGATGCCCGGGCGGAAGCGTCGCTGTTGCTGCTTGACTGGCTTTGCATCCGGCCGTATGTTAAGTTTGTGGAGAGCGATGTCAGGATTTAACCCTGGCATGTCTTCATAGCTCCAGGCGAACACATCAATATACTCTCTGACAAGTTCTAACAGCGACTCCCGTTCTTCGTCAGTTAGGCTTTTACTGGTGAAAATCGGTTTTGAAGAAGATTCGCTGCCGAGATCCACTTGTATGATCTTATCTTCAGTAGGAGGTTTTCTCAGTTCGAACCGCTTTTCCCATTATGCGTCCAATTATTGGGCCCATGGCTCAAGCTTGAGGATTTCGGGGATGTCTTCGTCTTCCTCGTAAGCGTCGGCGAATGCCATGTTGACTGACATGACTTATCTGAATACATCTCCGATGCTGGTATCTGAGTCGGAAGTTGGTGATCATGTTGAATGTGACTGCCAGTCGCATTCTTCGTCTGAACTTTCAGGGGTCATAGTAGGCGTTATATACCCTAGCCCGCATCGAGTTTTGTTATAGTAGTTCCGTGGTTTGCCCGCCGGGGCTGGCGACTTCAAAGGTAATCGTCGCCCAGTGCCGTAGTTCAATCCTGGCGTCGTCTCTAGATATACCCCTGTTTCTGTATGAGATATTTGGATTGAGGGCTATAGAGATACAGAGGCAGTCTCCCAGCATCTGACCCGAGGTCGACTTCTTCTATGGCGAGGGGATGCGGGTTGTTCGTCTGGCCAAAGATGATCGGATGGTCTCCTCCCTCGAATATTCGGTAAGCGTCTTCTACTGGAGTAAGCTGGATTGCGGTGTACACATTTGTCACCTGTGTGTGTAGGTGAGCGCCTATACCGTGTTCCATAGCGTACATCGTACATAGCTTATTGAGCTCGGTGTAGTTCAAAGATAACCCTTTATTGATGAAGTAAGGTATCTTTTCTAGGGGGATTACATCATCAGCGGAGGGGACATCAGTATGGGCAGCCACATACTTGGCTAGCTCCGGTTCCTCTTCGGCTACCTCCTGTGTGAACGAAGATTGAGAGGACGACCTGGGAAGCTTGATTGTCAGTGGTTCGGTTGATGGAGCAAAGCGTGGAGTTGTTGGCAGACTAGCGACCCCCAGTTTGGCATTTGATGTGGGGCGAGGAGTGGCTGGTTCGCTAGAAGTGTCAGACCTCGCATCGGGGTGACGACCCTTCCTGGGGAGGCGTATAGTCATGGGCCTATCCGAGGGGTTGAGCTTCCCTGCTTGTGGTTGGTTGACTCTTGGTAGCCTGATTGTCAGTGGCTCAGTTGTGGGTCTCAGCACTTGGCCGGACCTTGGCAGCCGGATTATCATTTGCTCCTCCTGCGTTGAGAGGCTGACTGTGTCCTTCCGCAGAGTGGCGGTAAGGGGTGCAGACTTGCCCGGTTTGCGAGCTTGGAGGTGGATCGTTAGGGGTCCTTCTGATCCCGTGGCTATCTCGGTAGGAGTTTGTGCGTCTCCTTCATCAAGGTGCCTCTTAGACTTTTCGTATAGGCAGGAGTCTGAGTAGTAGGATTCGACCCCTTTGAAGGGATCGATATCAGCAAATTCTGTCTTCACGAAGCCGTATTTGTCGACATATTTGAAGCACTGGTGTAGCGTGGAAGGCACGATCATATAATCGTGTATCTAAGGGCGCCCCAAAAAGATGTTGTAAGAAGTGTCTGCATCTATGACGTAGCAGGTGACTTCGGATTGGAGGTCGCCAATTTGACACTTCAGAAATATCTTCCCAATAGGGTAGCTCCTGCCCGAATTGAAACCGCTGATGGCGGTGCTTGTAGGCGTCAGGCGATGCATTGGGATGCGGAGATGATGTAGCAGACCCTTCGGGATGATGCTTATGGAGGAGCCAGGGTCAATGTGCATCCGATCCACCTTCACGTCGCCGATGTATCCCGTGTAGTATAGCGGGCGATCGTGCAGGTTGGTTTTGATGAGCATATCCTGTGGGGTAAAGACGATATTGGGCATCGCTCCCGTACACGCGCTGTCTTAGAGATTTGCGGGCTGATTGTCTCCCGTGAAGTTGGCCTGAGCTAAGTATGCGTCGGCATTTTGGAGTGCATCGCTCAAGGCCACGCGGACATCCTTTGAGAGCCTTAGGAGTTCATATAAGGACAATTTGGCCGGTGTATTGGCCAATTGTGCCAAGATGTCGAAGTTGTAGGGCCTCTCCAGCCCCTGAGGTGTCTCCTTTCGGAGGGATTTGTCGAAGCGAGTCTCCTTCGGCCTAGGCTTGTCGGTCGTCGAAGGCTGAGCCGGTCCCGGAGCATCAGTGGTAGTGGACGGATGATCATCAGTTGAGTTTTCAGCCACGGGCTGAGATTGTGCTCCAGATCGAGTAACAACGGCCGTGACTTCTTCTTCATCTGTCGAGGCGGTGCGGCATGATCTGACTTTTCCACTTCTCTTCTTGTGAATGGGAGGCGTTGTGGACTGAGTCACCTCGTGAACCAGGTCCGGATGGACCCACATAATTTCTCCTAGCGATGCAGTGAGAGGTACTAGACCGGCAGCTTGATCTCGAGCGGGCGGAAGATTAGCAATTTCCATTGTTGCCAGAGGGATGGGTATAACACCGTCTTGAGTCTCTGTTGGAGGGAAGCTGCCAAATTGTACGGATACCATGTTGGCTGCTACGGTTACCTCTTCGAAATCGATGTCTAGAGCGTTCGAATCGATGAGGTTTTGGATGTACCGTTTCAGTTGGTAGCAGTCGTGTGTAGCATGGTGGACGTAGCGGTGGTAATGGCAGAACTTTGGGTTCTCCAAGTCAGCCGGCCGAGGCTTCCGTCTTGGTGGAGGGAGCTGGATTCTATCTCCTTGTATGAGCATGTCCAAGATAGGCTTGACGTGGCCGTCTTCGAAAGAGTAAGTGATCTGAGGCCATTGTTTGTCTGCTGGTTGTGACTCGGGCTTCTGGGCCGCGTCGGCCACCATAGCCTACTTGTCTCTGTTGTCCCGATTGTTGGAGGGGCTACCCCCATTGTCGGTGTTGGTGCTGGGACGCTTGCCCTTGTTCTCTCCATCCGAGATATGCAACCCCAGTTGGCGAGCCTTCCTTAATCGTTTCTCGGCACTTGTAGCACTGATGATAAAAGCCTTCCAGTCCTTGAATTGACTTTCGCCCATCCAGAGACTAATTGTTGGGAGCAGTCTCTTTTGGCAAATTTCAATCAAGGAAGAATCCGGATTGCCGGATGGTAACTTCATTGCGGTTTGACGAAATCGCTCGATGTAATTCCTCATCAGCTCTTTCTCTCCTTGGACGACGTCCATGATGGTGGACATTGTGACGTCCTGGCCTACCTCGTAGAACCTCTCTAAGAACAAGCGTTTGAAGCCAGCGAAGGAGTGGATGCAATTGTCCGGCAGGTTGCGGTACCAGTCGAAAGCGACTCCTTCCAATGCCCCGATGAATAACCGCGTGAGGATAGCGTCATCATGAGGCAGATGGTCGGTGGTGACCTCGAAGTAAGTGAGGTACCGACTTGCTGAGGTCTTGCCATCATAGGGGTTGATATTGAACGGCTTATATCTTGGTGGGAATGGAACATCCCTCCATTCAGCAGGATATGGTTGCCTTATTCTGAAGTCTTGAGAGTTTTCTCGGGCGTGGAACATGGCTCGGAGCTCTTGAACTTCTCTCCTTACTTTTCGGGTCTGATCTGTCGCAGTAGGAGCCGCTACTTCGGGAGAATTATTGCCCGGGTTCGGTGCCACTGAATTTGAATCTATATTGTTTGTGGGACCCGCGCTTGTTTGCCAGGGGTCACCCCCTGCAAAGTAGGAAGAGCCGCTTTGATCTCGTCTACAGACTTGACCAAGGCGTGCAATATGGCCTCCAAAGTGTCGATGCGTTGGCGATCACTGGAACCACTTTGATTGTTGTCCGTCATGAATACCGTCCTTAAATGAGGAGTGACGGAAGGAATGGTGGAGGATGTGCCCTCCGAATCGTACCCATGCATTGAGAAATCATCGGGATACGTGGGAATGTTCTCTTCGGGTTCGGACTCGGAGGGAACAATACCCCCAGCCTCGGAGCTTGCTTCGTCTTGAGGGTCATGGATGTCCTCGGGGACATCAGCATTTGTTGTACCTGACGGGAGGGTTGTTTCCCCGGGCTCCTCTCCCTGAAACATCGAATTGTCGTGGATGTTCGGAGGAGTGCTACCCCCAGCTCCCTCGACCCTCAGCGGTGCGGACGATGAATCTCCCATTGCAGCAGATTTTGTCTTCGAACGGGTGTGTTGGTATACTCCGGTGGAGCGCAACCGTTTAGCCAACAATTTCTTAGCTGTAGTGGTTGATATTTTTGGACTGGAGATGCTTGTCTTCTTCCCTCTCCCTTCGGCGGGGACTTTCTGTACGGAATTGCAGGAGACAACAGGAGGTGCCTCATCCTCCGAGCTCCGATGCTGTAATCTTTAGAAGACGGACGACCGGTCCTCTGTCACTGTCGTGTTGTTGCAGCAGCAGTTGACGATGATCTGGGTGCAGTGACGTCCATGTGAGGGCTCTTTGCAAGCCGAGGCCCCTTCTATTTCCTTGCGTTTGTGGAGGATAGCCTCACGCAGGTCAGAGGAACCACTTTGTCCGTTTGCCGCTGGGGACTGGACTCGAGCGGTCCTATACAACTTCCCATCAGAGGCCCGCGTGATAATCAGCGGGACGCCCTGATAGTCGGAGGTTGGGGCAGCTGTCTGGGCTTGATGAGCCCGCACTGCCCTAGACTTCTTCTTCTTAGCACTCGTGGGTGCATAATAAGAAGAGTCCAAGTTGAATACCACAGAGTCTGGCTTATCATCCAGAGAATCATCAGGGTTCGGACCGTACGAGAGACGGTCGAAAACTGATCGAGAGGAGCATGGAGCGGATGCTATGCGGCTGGGATTGGAAACCGTACAGGCTGTCTGTATGCGGTTGTCTTCTGCCGTCGGATGAGTTCTTGTGCGGCTAGAAGTCACGACCGTGCAGGCTGGCCGCATGCGGTTGGCATATGTGGCCGCATGAGTTTTCTGCAAACGATTGACTTTGATAGCCGCATGAGTCTCATCCATGCGGTTGGCAACTGTAGCCGCATAAGTTATGCAGCTGACAGATGTGGCCGCATGAGTTTTTTTCATGCGGTTGGCGGATGTAGCCGCATGGGCTTTCTCCCTGCGGCTAATACCCTTCTGCGGCTCGGATCGTGCAGAGTTCCTCTTTGCCCCTGCAAGTCCAGCATCATAGTGTTTTCTTCTACCGGACTTGGGGACAGCAGAGTTGTCTACGGTCTGAAGTGGGGCCGCAGGAGAGTCCTTCTCGCCGTCTTGAGCAACAGAGGGCATCCCATCGAGGGCTTGGGGAGGAGCAAATGATTTTGGCCTCCACTCTTTGCGAGCTTTTGCGGTGCGGGTGCGCTTCTGGACCGGGCCAGCGCTGCCTTCAGAGAGCATCTCTTCGAACGCCTGTTGGTCGAAGCGGACGACCATCTTCTGTTGTGTGGAGCCCAGTTTGGCTGCATCTGATTGCGTCACCAACTCCTCAGCCGTGGAGAAGTTTGTCCCCAGCAGAGTCGCCATCGTGTCTGCCATGAAATATAAAAGAACAGAACAATTATCGGAGAACCGGACTTTTACTTCACGTTACAGACTCGCTTGTACAAAGAAAGCCTAGGGACGAAAACCTAGGTACAGCAGTCTAAGTACAATTGTTTATTTTTTATTATAAGAAATCAATGTGTATTGTTGTTTTGGGCATAACCCAAAAACACACAATATACAATCTTGGGCCCCAATTTTCTTTTCTTAGTACGTAGGAAATACATTATCATCTCCAGTTTTCAAAATTGAGGACAAATTTGTCATTTTTATTATTCTAATATTTTGTGATTATTTATTTATTAATATGGTGTTTTGGGGTTTTATTTGATCGGGTTTGAGTTTTGTCTCATTTCGACTTGTGTTAGTGACTCGGGTCAGTTTTGGACCCAATTGGACCTAACCAACTTGTCATGACCAAACCCAGATATTTATTTTTGACTAATCCTATTTTATTTAAGTGGGATTAGAGTTTAGAATTAGATTTAGAACTTGGAATTAGGAGTTTCCAAGTGACCATTTTGATCCCAACCCAAAACCATTCTATTCTTTGACTTGGAGGACATTTTAGTTTAATGTGCCAAATGCCCCAAACCCCTTTTTTGTATTGCCGGCCAGAATTGTAACCCTCCCCCCACATGCTCCCATTTGCAAGAACACACACTCTCTCTCTCTCTCTCTTCCTTTTCTCTCATTCCACAATGAGAAAGGGGTGAGGAAGAAGAGTGGGGGTGGTCGGGAGAGAGAGAAATGAGAAGGGGCGGCTGAGTGAAAGTGAGGGGGAGGGAGAGAGAGTGTTAGGGTTTGGAGAGGGGTAGATGTAGGTAAAAAAATAATAACAATAACAATAATAAAAATAATAATGAGGATAAACTCACATCCAAGTAAACAATAATAAAATTTTAAGAATACCCAAATTTAAAAATCCTCAATATACACCAATACAGTCATATACCTATTTTTCAAAATAGGGATTTGACATTCTACCCACCTACAAAATTTTCGTACTCAAAATTTTAAAATTTTCAAAATAGGGTTTTCAAAACTAGTACATATATATGCCATGAAAACTCTACCCACCTTACAGAAATCAAGTAATACAACAAGAAATGAACAAAATATCAATATGAAAACATCAAAGAGAACAGTGTATGGCTACATAAATCAACGCGTAAGGTAAATCCAAACAATGAAGCAATCTCAAAAAAGTAAAATCTCACATGCATGAAATAATCCCATAAATCAAAACAAGTACAGAATATTGAAAACAATGTCAGAAAACCTGAATTCCCCACTGCATGAAAGTTCGCATAAAATAATAAAATACATGATATATGTCTCGAACCGACGATCGTAGTTTACTAATATCCAAAAAATGTGTGCCATGTTCATTCCCTGCCACGCCATCCGGAATGGCTGCAAAAGATTCGCCATGACACTATAATCGAGCGGCTGCAACTTTCGTTACCACACCGTCAAGGTATACTAGGGTCACCCGGTACTCTTAACAAATAACCAAAACGAATCAAATCCATAACCCAAATGTCCAATTCACTAAAATCACAAAACATCTAACAATATAACAAGGCGGTTCTAGGAAAATAATCAAAACTCGAAAATCCAGGTGAATCATAGTACACATCCAAAAATATATTCAATAATAACCACAAGATAGTTTTCTAGGAAAGTACTCCAAATCAAGGATCCATATCAAAACATAGTGTATAGAAAGTATATCTATAATCAAAATAATATCCGAAACAGATAATCATGAGTGCAGAACTGTCCGGAATCAAGGGAGCCGAATCGACACGAGAATATCCCTTGGATACTCAACAAATGTTAAAATATCCAATCTCAGAGTCCTGATGAAATCTTCCTTCTGCAACAATCAAGCCAACGCTCGAAGAGGGCGATATTGATACTAAGTCAACACGAAGCCAATGCACGAATTTGGATAACAGAGAATCGAACAAGGTGATGCATCGGTAGAGAGTACAGAACCCAAAATAGATAATCAAGTAACCCAATGATGGAGATAAGATAACATCTTATCGGATAAAATGATTGACATGACCAACTATAGGATCATATCTATCAAACAAGGATCACGGGTAGATAACAACAAATAAGACATAGCCAAGCAAGATAGGTCCAGTTAGAGATGAGGACCAATTCACAAGTTCAAGTGAGAGAAGGATAAGTGTAACAAGTGGGAATACCAAGGAATCGTGGACTAAGATCAATAATCATGTGATACCCAACAAAATCTCAAAACGAGACCTGCATGGGCCACCACTAAAACCGTGCCATGCCCCAGTACCAAAATACGGGGACGGACGTCGGCCAGCTACACCGTATAAGGTACGAATACGTTATACGGCGATGACGGCTGTCAATCTTGCTGGGTATCCTAGCATGCAATCATTCTATAGCCTAAATTCGATCTCATATCTACAGGCAATAACAATGAAATACTAAGCGAGAGAGAGAATCATATGGAAAGCAGAAAATACACATATGATAATCGGGAAATCTATAATACAAGATAGTAATGTAGATGAGTATACCTTCCCACAGTTCCTAGCATGGTCGGGAACTGAAGCACATCCTCCAAGTCAAGTCTGAAAGATCCACAAGGTCAATCACAGGCAATCTGGGAACAATCCAGGGTTGGTCAGGCCAACCGTAGCAAGTACCAGAAAGGAAGGCCCAAAGACGGGCGAAGAAAGCCAGCAAGATAAAATATAAACCAGAACATATATGAACAGTAAATGAGGGTAAGAATCGTGCGGTACCAATGCACGATAACAATCCACAACTAATGTAGCTAAATAACCACCAAACATCACAATCTCCCTAACATCCAATAATTCCTATATCGCCAACTGGAACCCGATATCAGTCGATTGTGCAAGCAACAAGCTAAACAATTTAGGAGAATAAGCGGCCACTAAAATGTCTACGGCTGTCTAGGTGGAGGTTGGGTTATCCCAATAATGCAATATAGGAATCCTTAGATCGTACCGATATAGCAAGCTAACGGGGCCAAGTATATCAAGACTAGATGAGCACCGGTCCCTCGTAAGACCACCGGGCTCTGCATGTTACCACCGGTCCCTCATAAGGCCACCGTGCTGAGCATGCCATGTATATAAGGTATAGTAAAGTTGCCGGATACTGCCATCCTCTAATTCGGACGGTAGCACTATCCGTAGCGGCCAGCCTGCACTCCATGACTAGATGTCTGGGAAGAGACTAGTACTGCACGATCTTGAGATCCGTTCCCTCCAAATGCTTCTACCAGTTTAAGTTGCCTAGATTATCCATACATTTATCCGGAATCACATGTCGTGGTCACATGATCATCCTCCTAGATGTCGTACCTCAGTACGAGAATGCTAAGTAAGAATCAACCTAGGCACCTATAGTCCCAGTTGTGATCCACCCTTAGTATTATGCAATAAGCAAGCAAGCAATCCTGACCACGCTAAGAATATAGGCCAACCACCAGATACCCGTACAGGTAATCATATAATATAGCTAGAATATCAGGATGGCATCGTAATGCCATATAATCATGGAAGTAGCATCTCAAGTGCCAGTAGACAAGGAGCACCGCGGTACAAAATCAGGGCCAGTACCTCAAAGGGTAAGCTGGACTTATAGCACGGATACAAGTAGTCATATCGGGGACAAGGTCGAATCTGTCATTCACATGAAATAATCTGCCCACATCGTGGCATGGATATCAGGTCAAGTACAAGATCAGAATCTCTACTATAATATCCCACCAAGTATACAAGGGAGCCTACAGCTGTAATCATCAAGTTGGTCTATCCACCGAATCAATCTATCAAGAGTCTCCCATCCATGATGGAGTGAATATCACGTCAAGAAAGACAATCACCAAATACCAAGCTCATTACTATAAACAATGTTAGGCCCTCTGGCTCACAAGAATCCCCTGAATCAATGATCACAAGCTATCAGCAAACAAGTCTCACCACTACCAAGATATAGAAAACAAACTAGGTTTTGGACGCTTGGAAAGTCGAGTAAAAATTATATAATAATACCCTCGATATTCTCCTCGTTCCGCGAAATATTCGCGATCATCAAAATCCAAGAATCCACAGTCATGTCCGATCGAATTAGAACATCATCAAAAGAAATAGCAACAGTATCCAAGAATCCACGTGAGTCTATCAATCAATATCTCGAGATCATACTCTCCATAATCCTCAGTCCTCAGATATATTCAAAAATCATAAATCACGATACATAAGACAACTATCAGTCCTAGTTGGCTAGACTACGATAACTCCTAGAAAGAATGGTCGGGGGAAATAAGAGTCTATTAATTATGTCACCGGAAAATGGCAAGGATTGCATGAACCGTACTGAAGCAGATCCACAACCCTTAAACCAAACAAGGACCAAGGTTGCAGACCTTCTCCCGAGTGGAACCGCGCTCCTTACGCTATCCGACGGACAAGACATGTCAAGAGCTAGGCGACTAGTCTAGTCAGGAGTCTACCTAGCAAGTACTGGAATCAGACCACTATATCCAAAACAAGTAAGCACGAGTCTAGATTAGTAAACCAAAGGAATGGTTCTGCCTAATTCTTCGAACCAAATTCCCGACCGAGAATTCTGGAAAAATTCGGCAGTCTCCTTTGTATTATGGACGGAAGCACCCAGCGAATTAGGGATAAAATATACTCGGCGCAACCCGCCGCAGAATCGCAGGCTGAGAACACTAAGTCTCAGCTTCCAGCAGCACTACGATGCGTATTAGAAACCAAACCATAGCCGAGAACACTAAGTCTCAGCCTCCAGCAGCACTACGATGCGTACTGGACGCCAAGCCAACACATTCAACAAGAATCGCCAAGCAGGGTGCATCACGGACCCACAGTCATATCCAAGCCACAAACACAGTCACAGAAATAGCTAGCCAAGCCGTTATCCGACCGCGAGTCGGACAAGGGGCATATGGGGACAATCCATACTAGTGAGTCATGCTCGTGTCCTCAGAGGTGTGGATGACCCATCTGGGTTGTCCGATACGGTCGTAAACTGGTATCGAACCAAGCTATCATAGGTTATCATCATGGCAGTTAAGCTACACTAATCATGGTTATACATTTACAAATACAATTAATTAAATACAATAAATCCAGGAGAGAGGGCAAGAGCCGTCGATGAGCAAAAGATACTTGCCTAGAGGGCTCGGCTAGGTAAGCAAGTCTTCGACGATCGGGATCCAGGGTAGCACGTCCATCGAGATTCTCAGAACACACAATAAACAATCATTAGAATTAAATAATAAAATAATGACAAAAATCATGAAGAATGGCACGAGTCTATACCGTGTGGGTCCTGCAAGTAGTACAGGGATCTGGCACAGAAATTGAGGCACGAGGATCGATATAGACATGCAAACCGAGATGTGCACGTATATCGAAATGCGTATGAGAATCAAGATGACTCGAAGATCGAGACGAACAAGAGACACAACGTGCACGTAAATCGAGACATGCACGTAGATTGAGGAAACCATGAATATCAAGATAGCGCCCAAATTAATACAAAACGCAATTCAAGATAGCACGAATATCGAAGCAAACATGAACGGAACATGCACGTAAATCGAGACATGCACGTAGATCGAGGAATTTATCAGGATGGCGCACAAATAAATATGGTACACAAATCGATACGGTACGGAGTTCAAGGTGGAACGCAAACCGAGGCGGCACGCAAATCGATACACGCACACAAATCAGAGCGACACGAAAATCAAGATGGGCACAAAGGCCGAAGCAAAAAAATTGAGGCAATGTGCAAACCGAGATAGCACGATGCCCGAGGCAGCGCGGGGCTCGAGGCATCCGCTGCCCAAGGCAGTACGTGAATCGAGGTGGCACAAAAAATGGGACGACACACAAATCGAGGCACACATCCCGAGAAGCACAGGGAACGAAGGAACACGCGAATTGGGATAGCACGCAACCCAAGCAACACGGGGCCCATAGCATCCCACTGCTCAAGACGTGTACGGAGCTCGAGGCACGCTGCCCGAGGCAGCACAAAAACAAAGGGGACACACCAACCGAGGGTGCGCCGCCCGAGGCAACATGCTGCACTAAGCAGCGCACAGACCAAAAAAAATGGGGGGGCGGAGGAGGAAGTCGTCGGTGTCTGTCGGGCCTGGCGGAGAGGACGAACGACAGCAGCGGCAGCACAGCCATGTCGGGGTGGCTCGGGCTGCCGGAGAAGAAGGGGGGAGGAGATGGCGGTATAGTGGTCACAAAGGAGGGGGCCGCGCTGGAGGGTGGTGGCGGATGGAAGTGGTGGCGGTGGCTGTAGTGGGAGACGGTGGAGGTCGCGGCCATGGAGGCGGTGGAGATGATGGAGACGACGATGATGATGGTGGTGGTCGTGGATGGTGCTGGCAGTAGAGGAGACTGTGGTGGAGGTGGTGGCTGTGGCGCCTGAAGGTGGTCGGAGGCGGCGACGATGATGGGGGTCATGGCGGAGGCGCTATGGAGGAGGCCGGGAAGAAGAGAGGGAGCTCAGGGGAGGGTGTCGGTGAGAGAGGAGAGCTCGGGTGAGGGGGAGAGCTGAGCGGGGGAAGGAAGTGAGAGGAGTGAGAGAGAGCTCGGGAGAGGGGTAAGGAAGAAGAGTGGGGGTGGTCGGGAGAGAGAGAGAGAGAGAAATGAGAAAGGGTGGCGGCTGAGTGAAAGTGAGGGGGAGAGAGAGTGTGTTAGGGTTTTGGGAGAGGTAGATGTAGGTAAAAAAAAATAACAATAACAATAATAAAAATAATAATGAGGATAAACTCACATCCAAGTAAAGAATAATAAAATTTTAAGGATACCCAAATTTAAAAATCCTTAAAATACACCAATATAGTCATATACCTATTTTTCAAAACAGGGATTTGACATTCTACACACCTTACAAAAATTTCGTACTCAAAATTTCAAAAATTTTAAAATAGAGTTTTCAAAACTAGTACATATATATATGCCATGAAAACTCTATCCACCTTATAGAAATCAAGTAATACAACAAGAAATGAACAAAATCTCAATATAAAAATATCAAAGAGAACAATGTATGGCTATATAAATCAACTCGTAAGGTAAATCCAAACAATGAAGCAATCTCGAAAAAGCAAAATCTCACATGCACGAAATAATCCCATAAATCAAAACAAGTACAGAATGTCGAAAACAATGTCAGAAAACCTGAATTCCCCACTGCATGAAAATTCGCATAAAATCATAAAATACAGGATATCTGTCTCGAATCGACGACCGTAGTTTACTAATATCCGAAAAATGTGTGCATTGGTCATTCCCTGCCACGCCATCCGGAATGGCTGTAAAAGATTCACCATAACACTATAATCGCGCGGCTGTAACTTTCGTTACCATGCCGTCAAGGTATACTAGGGTCACCCGGTACTCTTGATAAATACCCAACCCAAATGTCCAATTCACTAAAATCACAAAACATCTAACAATATAACAAGGCGGTTCTAGGAAAATAATCAAAATTCAAAAATCCAGGTGACTCATAATACACGTCCAAAAATATATTCAATAATAACCACAAGATGGTTTTCTAAGAAAGTACTCCAAATCAAGGATCCATATCAAAACGTAGTGTATAGAAAGTATATCTATAATTAAAATAATATCTGAAACAGATAATCATGAGTGCGAAATAGTCCGAAATCAAAGAAGGCGAATCGATACGAGAATATCCCTTGGATACTCAACAAATATTAAAATATCCAATCTCAGTCCTGATGAAATCTTCCTTCTGCACCAATCAAGCCAACGCTCGAAGAGGGCGATATTGATACTAAGTCAACACGAAGCCAACGCACGAATTTGGATAACAGGAGAATCAAACAAGGTGATGCATCGGTAGAGAGTACAGAACCCAAAATAGATAATCAAGTAACCCAATAATGGAGATAAGATAACATCTCATCGGATAAAACGATCGACATGACCAACTATAGGATCATATCTATCAAACAAGGATCAGGGGTAGATAACAACAAATAAGACATAGCCAAGCAAGATAGGTCCAGTTAGAGATGAGGACCAATTCACACGTTCAAGTGAGCGAAGGACAAGTGTAACAAGTGGAAATACCAAGGAATAGTGGACTGAGATCAATAATCATGTGATATCCAACAAAATCTCAAAATGAGATCTGCATTGGCCACCACTAAAACTGTGTCATGCCCCAGTACCGAAATACGGGGATGGACGTCGGCCAGCTACACCGTATAAGGTACGAATACGTTATACGGCGATGACGGCTGTCAATCTTGCTGGGTATCCTAGCATGCAATCATTTTATGGCCTAAATCTGATCTCATATCCACAGGCAATAATAATGAAATACTAAGCAAGAGAGATAATCATATGGAAAGCAGGAAATACACATATGATAATCGGGAAATCTACAGTACAAAATAGTAATGTAGATGAGTATACCTTCCCACAGTTCCTAGCTTGGTCAGAAACTGAAGCACATCCTCCAAGTCGAGTCTGGAAGATCCACATGGTCGGTCACAAGCAATCTGGAAACAATCCAAGGTTGGTCAGGCCAACCTAGCAAGTACCAGAAAGAAAAGCTCAAGGACGGGCGAAGAAAGCCAGTAGGATAAAATATAAAACAGAACATATATGAACAGTAAATGAGGGTAAGAATCGTGCGGTACCAATACACGATAACAATCCACAACTAATGTAGCTAAATAACCACCAAATATCACAATCTCTCCAACATCCAATAATACCTGCATCGCCAACTGGAATTTGATATCAGTCGACTGTGCAAGCAACAAGCCAAACAATTTAGGAGAATAAGCGGCCACTCAAATGTCTACGGCTGTCTAGGCGGAGGTTGGGTTTTGCCAAGTCCACAGGGGGCGCCCTGAATGAATAAAAAATGGACAGCTGAGGTCACTCTCTTAAAGAAGATAAAGAGAGGCGCAATCCGTACACGAATCTTTTGAATAGTTCGATTCTTTCAGAACCTTTAAACCCCAACTATGCAATGTAGGAATCCTCAGATCGTGCCGATCTATCAAGCTAATAGGGCCAAGTATATCAAGACTAGATAAGCACCGGTCCCTCGTAAGACCGCCTGGATCTGCATGTCACCACCGGTCCCTCGTAAGTCCACCGTGCTGAGCATGCCATGTATATAAGGATAGTAAAGTAGCCGGATACTATCATCTTCTAATACGGACGGTAATACTATCCGTAGCGGCCAGCCTGCACTCCATGACTAGATGTCTGGGTAGCGGCTAGTACTGTACGATCTCGAGATTCCGTTCCCTCCCAATACTTCTACCAGTTTAAGTTGCCTAGATTATCCATACATTTATCCGGAATCACATGACGTGGTCATATGATCATCCTCCTATATGTCGTACCTTAGTGCGAGAATGCTAAGTAAGAATCAACCTCGGCACCTATAGTCCCAGTTGTGATCCATCCTTAGTGTTATGCAACACGCAAGCAAGCAATCCTGACCACGCTAAGACTATAGGCCAACCACCAGATACTCGTGCAGGTAATCATATAATATAGCTAGAATATCATGATGGCATCGCAATGCCATATAATCATGGAAGTAGCACCTCAAGTACCAGTAGACAAGGAGCACAGTAGTGTAAAATCAGGGCCAGTACCTCAAAGGGTAAACTAGACTTATAGTTCGGATACAAGTAGTCATGTCGGGGACAAGATCGAATTTGTCAGTCACATGAAATCATCTGCCCACATCGTGGCATGGATATCAGGTCAAGTACAAGATCAGAATCTCTACTATAATATCCATCAAGTATACAAGGGAGCTTACAGCTGTAATCATCAAGTTGGTCTATCCACCGAATCAATCTATCAAGAGTTTCATATCGACGATGGTGTGAATATCACATCAAGAAAGACAATCACCAAATATCAAGCTCATTACTATAAACAATGCTAGGCCCTCTGGCTCACATGAATCCCCTGAATCAATGATCACAAGCTATCAGCAAACAAGTCTCACCACTACCAAGATATAGCAAACAAACCAGATTTTGGGCGCTTGGAAAGTCGAATAAAAATCATATAATAATACCCTCGATATTCTCTTCGTTCCGCAAAATATTTGCGATCATCAAAATCCAAGAATCCACAGTCATGTCCGATCGAATTAGAACATCATCAAAAGAAATAGCAACACTATCCAAGAATCCACGTGAGTCTATCAATCAATATCTCGAGATCATACTCTCCATAATACTCAGTCCTCGGATATATCCAAAAATCAAAAATCTCGATACATAGGACAAATATCAGTCCTAGCTGGCTAGACTAGGATAACTCCTAAAAAGAATGGTCGGGGGAAACAAGAGTCTATTAATTATGTCGCCAAAAAATGGCAAGGATTGCATGAACCGCTCGGAAGCAGATCCACAACCCTTAAACCAAACAAGGACCAGGGTTGCAGACCGTCTTTCGAGTGGAACCGCGCTCCTTACGCTATCCGACGGACAAGACATATCAAGAGCTAGGCGACTAGTCTAGTCAGGAGTCTACCTAGCAAGTACTGGAATCAGGCCACTATATCCAAAACAAGTAAGCACGAGTCTAGATTAGCAAACCAAAGGAATGGTTCTGCCTAATTCTACAAACCAAATTCCCGACCGGGATTTCTGGAAAAATTCGGCAGAGACTTCTTTGTATTATGGACGGGAGCACCCAGCGAATTGGGGCTAAAATCCACTCGGCGCAACCCGCCGTAGAATCGCAGGCTGAGAACACTAAGTCTCAGCTTCCAGCAGCACTACGATGCGTACTGGAAACCAAACCATAGCCGAGAACACTCAGTCTCAGCCTCCAGCAGCACTACGATGCGTACTGGGCGCCAAGCCAACACATTCAACAAGAATCGCCACGCAGGGCACATCACGGACCCACAGTCATATCCAAGCCACAAACATAGTCACAGAAATAGCTAGCCAAGCCGTTACCCGACCGCGAGTCAGACACGGGGCATATGGGGACAATCCATACTAGTGAGTCATGCTCGTGTCCTTGGAGGTGTGGATGACCCGTCCGAGTTGTCCGATACGGTCGTAAACCGGTATCGAACCAAGCTATCATAGGTTACCATCATGGCAGTTCTACTGCTAAGCTACACTAATCATGGTTATACATTTACAATTACAATTAATTAAATATAATAAATACATGAGAGAGGGCAAGAGCCGACGATGAGCAAGGGATACTTGCCTAGAGGGCTCGGCTAGGTAAGCAAGTCTTCGACGATCGGGATCCAGGGTAGCACGTCCATCGAGATTCTCAAAATACACAATAAACAATCATTAGAATTAAAAAAACAAAATAATGACAAAAATCACGAAGAATGGCACGAGGTTATACCGTGTGGGTCCCGCAAGTAGTAGAGGGATCTGGCACGAAAACCAAGGCACGCGGATTGATATAGACACGTAAATCGAGACGTGCACGTATATCGAGATGCGCACAAAAATCGAGATGACTCGAAGATCAAGACAAACAAGAGACACAATGTGCACGTAAATCGAGACGTGTACGTAGATCGAGGAAATCATGAATATCAAGATAGCGTGCAAATTAATACGACACGCAAATCAAGATGGTACGAATATCGAGGCAAACATGAACGGGACGTACACGTAGATCGAGGATTTTATCAGGATGGCGCACGAATAAACGTGGTACGCAAATCGATACGGTACGGAGTTCAAGGTAGAACACAAACCGAGGCGGCACGCAAATCGATGCGCACACACAAATCGAAGCGACATAAAAATCGAGATGGGCACAAAGGCCGTGGTACAGAAATCGAGGCAATGTACAAACTGAGATGGCACGATGCCCGAGGCAGTGCGGGGCTCGAGGCATCCCGCTGCCCAAGGCAGTACGTGGATCGAGGTAGCAGAGAAAATGGGACGACACATAAATCGAGGCACACATCTCGAGAAGCACGAGGAACGAGGGAACACGCGAATTGGGATAGCACGCAACCCAAGCAGCACGGGGCCCAGCCATGTCGGGGCGGCGCGGGTGTCGTTCGAACCCTAGCGGAGGGGACAAACGGCAGCAGCGGCAGCACAGCCATGTCAGGGCGACACGGGCTGTCGAAAAAGAAGAGGGGAGGAGATGGCGGTGCGGTTGTCGCAGAAGAGGGGGCCGCGCTGGAGGGTGGTGGCGGATGGAAGTGGTGGCGATGGCTGTGGTGGAAGACGGTGGTGGTCGCGGCCATGGAGGCGGTGGAGATGATGGAGACGACGATGATGGTGGTAGTGGTCATGGATGGTGCTGGTGATGGAGGCGACTGTTGTGGGGGCGGTGGCTGCGGCGCCTGAAGGTGGTCGGAGGCGGCGACGATGATGGGTGTCATGGCGGAGGCTCTATGAAGGAGGCCGGGATGAAGAGGGGGAGCTCAGGGGATGTCATGCTCAAAATATTTTATTATTATTTCAGTAGTTAAGAATGCAATTAAGGTTAGTTAAAATTCCTCTTCCTTAAAACCCTCATCCCTAATCTTTAAACCCTGACTATATGCCACATGTAACCCTAACCCTTAGGTCTAGGGGGACCATGTGTCCCTAGGAATTGTAAGGTTGGAAGCAACCATTAAAAGAAAGGGACACCTCACCTATATTTTTCCTCTATATATACTCACACACACACACGTTCATCCATTCATTCATTCTCAAAAAAAAAAAAAAAGGGGAAAGGAAGAAAGGAGAAGCCCACACCCACACCCGACCGCCCCCTTGCCCCTGCCGCTGCTGCCGCTCGCCGCTGCTGCCGCCCGCCAGCACCGCCGCCGGCCAGCCCCTCCGGCCACCTCCTCTCCACTTCCACCTCCTCCTCAACTTCATCTTCATCCTCTTCCACTTCCAATTCCTAAGGGGAAACCTAGGTAAAATTCTAAATTCCTTCCTCCTTCTTCATCTCTATGTGTAAATTTCTTCCTTCAAACTCTAGGTTAGGAGGTTTCTAACAAATTCCTTGTTATTGGATGAATTAGGCATTACAAAGGAGATTAGGGCATTCACCACCCAAGGCAAGTCCTCTTTATCTCTTCCTCTTTCTTTGGAAATGCTCCATGTTAATTTTTAGGTTAATTTTGAATATATACGGATTATTTATAAATCTGAAATTATGAAATTAGATGTCAAATTTTTCCTAATTGTCAGAACAAAATTTGAATTATGAGATAAAATAATTCCTCTAAGTATTAATTATCTTAAAATTCTGAAATTTGATATTGTTAACTAATTTGAGACCTCTAGCATTTTGAAATTTTTGATTTCTAGTAAACTTCAATTTTGTTTTGATAAACATCGTTAGAGGAATTAAAAGTTGTTATATTTGGACACTGGAATAATTATACTCAACATAACAGGAATAGGTTATAAACAATTGGAAAAAAAAAAAAGAAATATAAACATATATATATACCAGTTAGTAATGACATGAAGTTAATTTTTAAAATAACAAATTTGGAGGAGAGAACAATTGTGAACATACAAATTTGGAGGAAAGGACAACTGTGGTTATACGAATAATCCTGGACAATTGAACACTTATGGACATACTGGGCTCTCCCAGGGTAAGTCTGATACACATGTGAACTGAACAACAGAACCGTTCACGGGAAGGTAAAGTATGAGGACTTGTTTTTTTTTTTTTTTTTGTTCTTAATTCCTTTATGTGTACGCTATCTATATATATATATACATACATATTACATATTGTATATATATGTACTATCTACATAATATATATACATACATATTGTATATAAACTATCTACAATACATCTATACATATTGTATATATATGTACTATCTACATAATATATATATATACATACCTATTATCTATATACATGATATATGAGTATATGCAAATATATGTATATTATCTACATACTATCTACCTAGTATATAAATATATATATATATACATGTTTCATTTTAAGTCTCTACATGTTGCCTAGTATAACTTGCAAAGGAAAATTTTGGCTATCATTGTATTGCTTGCTAATTGCAAAATCACCTTCCGACTGATTGCTAAAGAAAAGGTAAAACATGCTTGTTCCCTCGCTCGCCAAAGGTAAAAGGTGTCTAATTACTTATCCTTCGTTACTTTTATATAAACTGCATGGTCCGGTGTTGAGATTTGCTCCACCGAAGGGGCCGGCGAGCCCATTATATTTACTGCGTGGTCCGGTGTTGAGACTTGCTCCACCGAAGGGGTCGGCGAACCCGATTTCCATATTATATTGTGTTTTGTAAATTTTCGGGGCTCCTAAATACAAAGGAGACTCTGCCAAAATTTTTGAGAAATTCTAGAGATAGTTAAATTTCTGACTTTCGGAAAATTTTAGAAAGTTTCACATATAGGAAGCATTGGGCGGGGAGAACAACTGAATATTCCTAGATATCCCGTAACATAACAACAATAAAAGCTGATCAGTATTTCGGAAATCCGTACTTCTATTTTCAAATAGAGAGTACTAGCCCAAGGGAGGCTCGGAAATCAATGCATCTATTTCGACAGTAACATCAAATAGATGGTTTAGCCCAAGGGAGGCTCGGAATTCACAGCCTGATCCCAGGTTAACGGGATTGTTCACGGGAAGCATCTAGAGGATTATTCAGATTATTGTTCTCAATTGCATTGTATTAGATTTCATCTTACTCCAAAAGTAGCTCATACCTACTTTAGGTAGGCAGTTTGCTCAAGGGAAGCAAATCTTACAGAAAGCTCAAGGGAAGCTCGGAAATCTCACAATCCCTGGAGTAGGATGATGGTTACATGTGTCATTTTAGTAAAATTAAGGGTATATATATATATATATATATATATATATATATATATATATATATATATATATATATATATATTTATATACATACATATATGCAGTAGCACAAGTCTTTTTAAAGAAAACCGCATATTTCAACTTTATTTATTTATATTTCATCGCCCTTGACCAAGGACTTGCTTGTCGTTTCTAAACGACCTAGTTTTGTTCACTAGGTGAAGAAGAAGACGTCTCTGCTGAAGTATCGCCGCAATACCTCGAGGAGTAAACCATTGCTTGTAGCTAGGACTAGTACTTCTCAGGCATTATGCAATTTGCTTTTGTAATAAATCTGTATAAGAATTGTTGAAAAGTTCCCTGTACAATATGCTTAACGTTATGAAATTTCTGGTATTTTCCATTTTGCTGATATTACGGGCGACAATCGCGATTTCGGCGCGTAGCCTGGAGATGTGTTTCTGACGTCACCCGGGAAGCGGGACGTGACAGGGGAGGGTGTCGGTGAGAGAGGAGAGCTCGGGTGAGGGGAAGAGCTGAGCGGGGGAGGGAAGTGAGAGGAGTGAGAGAGAGCTCGGGAGAGGGGTGAGGAAGAAGAGTAGGGGTGGTCGGGAGAGAGAGAAATGAGAAAGGGGGGCTGAGTGAAAGTGAGGGGGAGAGAGAGAGTGTTAGGGTTTGGGGAGGGGTAGATGTAGGTAAAAAAATAATAATAATAACAATTACAATAATAAAAATAATAATGAGGATAAACTCACATCCAAGTAAACAATAATAAAATTTTAAGAATACCCAAATTTAAAAATCCTCAAAATACACCAATACAGTCATATACCTATTTTTCAAAATAGGGATTTGACAGTGTGAGCATAGATCTTGTGCTTAGACCTAAAAATGAAGTGAATTTAGGGCTTTTTTTTGGATTCCAACTCCCAAGAGGTAAACCCTCACTCTAACCTTTGTAATTATTTTTAATTAGTGTCATTTGTATATTAGAGGATTTCCGAGGTGTAGGATAATCCATTAGAAGAGGTTTGGAACCCATTGGACTCAATTCGGGACTTTTGGCCTAGGTTTAGTGCCAAATTTAGGAAAAACCCTAAATTGACATGTTTGAGTGTTGCCCCTAGGCTAATTAGACCTAATTAGGTTAGTTTGGGTGAGATGAGGCTAGGTACGTGTCCATATTTGGATACGTGTGGTCGTTTTGCGAGAAATCGTAAAAATTGGCTTTTTCGGGACTTTCGAGTTCCAACACACGGGTGACTTTTTGTACCAACACTAAAATTGGCAAGGTAGCATTTAGAATAGGTTCTAATCATTATTTAGGACTCGTGGGTAGAATTTGGGTCAAATCTGGATAGGTTTGGTGCCCGTATCGTACGATATCACGAATCGGACACCCTGGAGCCGCCAAAATGGCCATTTGGGCCTCGTTACTCATTTTCGTTCGCGTGCGCGAGTTGGATAGCTTGTGTGGGGTACGTGTCGAAGCCCTAGAGGGTAGAATTATAAGGATTTGGGTATTCGGATAGGTTTCGGAATGTTATTAGTTGTGTTATATATATATATATATATATATATATATATATATATATATATATATATATTAGTGTTAGTGTTAGTGTTAGGAGAGGAGTTTAGTATATTTGTGTGTGTATGTGGGTGCTAGAGAGTGAGGAGGGAAGAGGGAGAAGAATGTGTGTGTGTGTGTGTGTGTGTGTGTGTGTGTGTGTGTGTGTCGTGAAGAGAGGGAAGGAGGGGCTGCTGTCAAAGGCAAGCAGCAGCAAATAGCAGTGGCAGTAGCCACTGTAGCAGCAGCAGCAGGTAGCATCAGCAGCAGCAGCTAGGAGCGGCGGCAGCAGCAGGCAATAGCAGTAGCAGCATTAGCAGCTGCTAGTAGCAGCCCCAAGCCCCCATTTTCCAACCCCCTTTAGCCTCCATCTCATCCCCCATTGCCCTTTGTGAGTGTGGGTTAGTTAGCTTGCTATGTTAGAGCATATGTTAGATGGTTTGGATGTTAGATATTGTTAGTAGATGTTAGAGTTTGAAGGTTTGTATAGATATTAGTTGTTAGAGATATCTTAGGATATAGAGATAAGTTGGTATGTATGTTAGTAAGGTATTAGTTAAGATAATGTTAGTGTTAGCTTGTAGATAGATAGTATCCTATCTTAGATACTTGGATACTAATATGGTATCTTAGGATGATTTACCTTTACCAAGTTAAATGAGACTTACCCTATTATAAAATAAGATAAGGTAAGGTAAGGTAAATGTAGTTTACCTTATCAAGGTAAATGAGATATACTTTAGTATAAGTTAAGGTATTGGGATACCTTCATGGTATTGGGTATACTTAGAGTCTAAGGGTAGATATCTATGGTATTAGTTAGCTAGTAGCTTAGGGTAGTTACTAGATATCTTGGTTTAGTGTATTGGTAGGTTAAGGTATATTTACCTAGGCTAAGGTATTGGTATTGGGATACCAATAGGGCCAAGATATGTGGTATCTTGGTAGGTAAATGCTAGGAATAGGATACCTAGGCTAGAGTTGACCCCGTTTGACCATAATTGACTGTTTTGACTCAAAGTCAACTAAAAGTCAACATTGGACCTAAAATTGACTAGAACTTGACCAGAGTTGACTAGTTGACCAAAAGTCAACGGTAAGTCAACCTTTGACCTAGTTTGACTTTGTGTGACCTAGTTTGACTAAGTGTGACCTAGTTTGACTTAGTGTGACCTAGTGTGACCTAGTTTGACTGAGCTTGACCTATATTTGCATATCATACACTAGAAATCATGCCAAACACTATTAAACCCTAATTAACTCTTGTATATCTCATATTTAGGTCTATGACTATCCTCTGAGCCTCGATTCCTATTGACTGCTCAGGATCGCAGGCGAGTATAATCTCTGATAGTTTTTATTGTCTTGATATCTGCTATATCCGATTCAGTTGTAGTGTTTTACTTGATTCCCGGCACGATGGTACACGGACTAGTATATGTTGGATCTCGTCATGAGAGGTTTTTCCTGGTTTACCTGGTATATGAGTACATTGTTCGATCTTGTTTCCTGTACTTGTATAGACACCGATTTGGGAGTGGGCTGGCCCCCTGCTCTTTAAATCCTGTGTCATGACGTGTCATGGTTGGATCCATTATACTACTCGGGGATGGAGATTTATTAGAGGTTATGTGATCAATACCCCTCATATATTTCTGTTATTACTTGCATCATAGCTTTACCCTCGCCTCACGTAGGGTAAAGCCTGACCTGTGTTACTACTTGCCTCATAGCATTCCATTATGGCCGACTTGATTCTTGTTTTCTTGTATTTTCTGACTCATAGTCGATCAAATGGAAGAGTCTGATCATGTGTTCCAAGCCGATCACATAACGCTCTAATATCTCAAGTCACCATTTATCTTCACATTATACATCAGTTATTACTGTACTGTTCTACATTTTCAGTATTCCATACCCTGATATGATATCCAGATTTACATATTATGTTTATAATCCAGTCTTGATATTTCATCTTGTATTTCATTATAACTGTCTCTTATAGAATTTGTCAATTCATATGGAACTGCTGTTAGCGTTTGTACTTGCTCATATCCTGACAGGATAACTTCATTGTATTTTTCAAAGGATTCAGATACAGACTGCCCGACCTTCTACGGGTTTGGCGTAGACGCAGTTTACTACTTGGATTCAGTGGAGCCGGTGCCTTTAGAGGACGCACCACCGGTAGGGATCTTAGACTAGTAGGTTTGACTGGACAGCGTTCCAGCTTATTATTTTGGGTTGTAGTATATATATTCTTTTGGGATTGTATAATGTTTTAAACTCTGAACTTCTGGTTGCGACTCTGTGACTTGCATCTATTTTCAGCTTTCCCATTTCTATCATATCTTTATTGTTTCGTGTGTATCTTCCTTAGATTCATGTGATTGAGTTATATATATATATATATATATATATATATATATATATATATATATATATATATATATATATATATATATATATTCCTCCATGCGGAGATGACAGGTACAAATATATATTGTTGATGTTAGATTTTATAGACGACTTATACAGCGTTCTACCGCCGATACTGCGGCGTAGGCTGGACGTACCCACGTGCTCGTGTCCCTAAACAGGGTGCGGGTCATGACAGACATAAACTTTAGCAAGGCAGACCCATACTTTGAAATATTTCAAAGATGGATTTATGCCCTCCCATAATTTATAAGATGTCTTATCATCGTTCTTAAAATTGACTTTATTTAAAATATGACATGTGAAAAGTAAAGCTTCTTTCTATAAATTATCGGATAAGCCATAACCGCATATCATGGCATTTATTATATAAAGATTATATTTTTCCTTTTCTATTATTCCATTATGTTGAGGAGCATAAGGCGCAGTTACTAGATATACAATACAATGTAATTCACACGCACACAAAAAATAAAATTTAGTAGAGGTGTATTCACCCCCAAGATCAGATCTAAGAGCTTTGATTTTCTTTTCTTGCTAATTTTTAACTTCAGCTTTAAAAGATACAAAATTATTAAAAACTTCATCTTTAGGTCTAAGTAAATAAACATGACATTATTTAGAGAAATCATCAATAGAAGTGTAAAGTAACATTCACCATTATAAGTGAATATCGTTTAGTTCATATATGTCATTTTGAATAAGCTCCCAGGGCTGAGAACTTATTTCAACTGAATGAAAGGATTTTCTAAGTTGCTTAATTTGTGTGCATATCTTACACTTATCACTCACGATCATGTCAATTTTAGAAATTAATTGTAAACAAGTTATTCTCTTTAAGGAATTAAAATTTACATGTCCCAAACGAACATGTCAAACATTATAACTATCAACATTATAAGACAATGCACTAAAAACAGAAGTAGAGCCAAGTTTGATATTATTTAAACATGAATTTAAAGTGCTACAAGGCATATTAATTGAAAGTTTAAATAAACCGCCATATACATAGCATTTTCCAATAAAAATTTTATTTAGGGAAATTATAACTCTATCATACTCGAATACAAGTTTGTAACCATACTTATTCAGCAAAAAACCAAAAATTATGCACTTATTAACGTCTGGTACGTGTTGCACATTATGCAAAAGAAGAACCTTGTCCGAAGACAATTTGAGATTCACTCTTCCCATTGCTAGCACTCTGGCAGCACTCGAGTTTCCCATTATTACTAATTCACCTTCCTCAACCTATTGGTAGGAGGAAAATGAATCAATATTAGCGCATATATGGATGTTTGCCCTAAACCAACCTACTAATCAGTAGGCTGATAGGCAGTCTCAAAAACAAAACCTATGAACATCAGTTCTGACAGATTCAGTCCCGGCTATGATAACATGAGCATGAGGTATAATAGAAGCTTTTGGTGCAGGAGCTTGGCAGTCATGATTTTGATATTCCTCACCCTTCTTCTCGTGATTATATTATCTAACAAAGTGGCCAATCTTGTCACAGTTGTAACATTTTTCGTTTGGTCCTGTTATCTTTCCCAATCATGGCTTCGACTTCAGTACTATTTCTTCAAAGGATTTCTATTATGGGGTTACTTTTCTGGTGATAGGATTGGCCCTTAGGCTTTTTAGTAGATTCAGTACTGTTCAACGTTGCCTTGAATTCAATACTGAGAGGTTCCTTATCTGTAGTCATACTTTCTTCCTCAATGCAAGAGAGATGAATAGGTCGTCTAAGGACATAGGCTCTTTGTTATTTTTAAGTCTAAGTCTTTCCAGAATAGGGATAGTTTATTAATGAATGCTGCTATAAGAAACGTATATTTTCAAGACATTTCATGCACAATGGTTTGCAATTTATTAGTATGTTCAAGAACAGGCTTCTCGTCTACCATTTTAAATTCTAGGAATCTGTCTATAACAAAAATCTCAATTCTTGCTCTTTCATTAGAGTATTTATTATCGAGAGCTTCCCAAAGTTCTTGTTTATGACAGACGTGCAATATGTCATTCTATGTCGGACATGCAATTAAGAATCTTACCATGATAGATAAAAAATGCCTCATTATAGGCCTCTAATTCGATGTAGCGGATTCATACATATCAGAAGATGTTTTCTAGTTCTCTCAAAGCCTTAGCAAAGCTCAGGCATGTCAGCCAGTAGGTCATCCAACGTCAAATCAGAAGATGTTTTCTAGTTCTTTCAAAACCTTAGTAAACTTCATGTTCTTTCAAAAACTTAGCAAACTTCATAGATGTTAGCCCGACATTTTGGCTGGAGAAGTTATGAATAAGAAACTGTGATGTCCACGAACATCTCGAAATTTATATTATTCAATACAAAGAAGTGTAGAAAATTATCCTTTTACCCCAAAGGCACAAGTAATTATTCCTTACAATACAAAGAAAGAGTGAAAAATTACCATTTTACCCCAAGCGTGCAACTAATAAACGCAAATTGTCTGGGCTTGAGCACATCCTCACAAAACAAACTTACCCAACAAAGTAAGTTAAGCACTTTAAACAAAAAAAAAAAAATGCTCTCTCCTATCCAATGTGGGACTAAAATCTCTTTTTTTTTTTTCCTTGAACCACATAGGCAACTAGATGTTACTCCAAACCACCACCAACAGTCACCAAAGTTAACTCTCCTTAACTGTGAAATACCATCCAGAATAGTTTAATGCTCATATACAATCTTTTTTATGAAGCTAACTTTTAGTGGTATAAGATCTATATACACTATAATGAAGAAGAATATACTACTGTGTATCAGAATTACCATGAGTCAAAATTGGTATCACTAACAATTTAATCATTAAACCAAACAGTACCTATGCAGAATTCTAACATTTACCTAGTTGACAGTTTTCTTAGACTGCATGTTTTCATCTCTCTTATAGCTACTATGTTAGACAATTTAGTTGACAATCGTTCTTTTGTGAAGCTTTAGCACTTGCTTAGTTCTTTTGTAAAGCTTTAGTCCCACTTGCTTAGCATTTAGATGACGACCATGACGATGACGATGACAATGACAACGAAATTTCAGCCAACTTTCACCACCATTATTGAAAGGTTTAAGTATAAAATAACCACAGATGATGCTCAACTTTGTCACACCTGCAACAATTATCAAGCAGTTGTCTATCGTAGCTCCTAGAAAAGTGGCACTCTAAAAATTTTAAAAGGTCATAAAGAAGTTGCATAAGAAAGGCAATACTTCTACACAGACGGACCGCAGAAGAAACTGCAGGCCACATGACAGCGTACGATTAGTGTAGAGCGTTTTCTTGACATGTAGAGAGCTTGCTCTTGCTCTCAACATGTCTAGTAAAGTTGAGTTCCACATTGGAAAAATATCACGAGGTATCTCAACATATATACTTGGTATGTGTTATTGGGTATGTACATGGTATGGTGACCCTAAGGAGGGAACCATGTGGGTAATTTACTAGGAGGTAAGGCTAAGGTTCTATGGTAAGCTAAGCCTCGTAGGGGCTTAGCGACTCGTACTCGGACTCGGGCCCATGCGCTCATGAGACGTAATGTGGCGTTTTGTTGGCGCACTTTGCACTTCCGTTCGTGCGCCAAATCGTGCTGCCCGATCGCGCAGCCAGATGGTGCAGCAGTTTGCGCAACGGTTGGAGCAGGTTGCGCATTGCGAGGTGCGCGCGTTGCGCAGGTGGCGCTGATGGCGTTGTGCGCGCGTTGCGCAAGTTGTGCTAGTGTCGTTGTGTGCGCGGTTCGCAGGTTACGCTGTTGACGTTGTGTGCGTTGTGCGCGTATTGCGCAGGTGACGCGCGTTGTGCGCCATTTAGCTCATATCATGTCTGTGCACGATTGAGCAGTTACAGCATGTTCATGACGGTTTCTTCCCACACATTCCGAACAATTTGCTAACTGGACGGTTACAGAGCGGGGCTATAAAAGCTTCTCTGCTCTCTCTCCCTCTCTGTACACAGAGAACACAAGTGTTTCTTAACACAATTTGAAAGAGTAGAGAAGCAGAGCACCAGCGCCACTAAGTGTAGGAGTCCGCTGCCGTCCGAGGAGTCAGAAGAGCGGAGTGTTCCAAAGTTCTTCGTCGAACTTGTTGGTTCCTGGAAGCTGTTCGTGTGTGAGGAATCAAGCTTTGAGCAACGGTGATCATTCACCCCAGCAGGCTATTATTCCATCCATCGTCTGTCATTGTTGCTGCTGCTAACAATTCGATTTGTAACTTCTTTTTAGAAGTATTACATTCGTTTGCTGCTATAACAGAATCTTTTTAGTTTTTCGTTATCTAGAATCCTCAAAGGATCTCTGTCAAGCACCTTCTTTGAAGTGTTGCAGCGAAACGTTGTTTTTATAAATCGTTTCATTTTTCTGTTTTCCTTCGAAAATTACGCCCCGGGACTAACAATCTCAAAGCTTGATCCACCGATGAAAAACTTTCGTGCTTCGCTAATCAATCATAACTTTACAAAGTTAGAGCAATTTGATGATGAACACTATCAAATCTGGAAAAGGAAAGTTAGCCTCAATATTCAGTTCTCTGATGTTGATCATGTGCTATTTGATGAGGAACCTACTATTCCAGAAACTGGATCTGCAGCCGCAATTTCTGCGGCTACTAAGAACCAGGCCAAGTGGAGAAGGGACAATAGCATTTGTAGGCTTATGATCCTAAATGCTATGGAAGATTCTCTTGCAGAATCATATTCAAAGAAGACTATTGTCAGAGAGATTTGGGAGTCTCTGGAGAAATTGTACGAAGATGATAAGAACCGGAGCAAGATATTTTTAGTTGAAAAATATCAGAAGTAGTTCTTTGAAGACGAGAAGTCAATGTTGCCGTAGGTGAAGTAGTTCCTGAAGCTGCGACAGAAGTTGGAAGACGAGGCGATGCCCCTCCCCGACAATTTTGTTGTTGGAGGGATCATCTCTAAGCTCCCCGCTGGGTGGAGCAAGTTCTATGAAAATATGCATAGGAAGAAGTTGGAGATCAGTCTGGAAGATCTCCTGCAGGAAGTCTATGTTGAGGACCAAATAAAGGCTCAACTGAAGGTGGACGCACTGTCCAAACAATTGGCCAACGCCAATTTGGTTCATACCAAGGAACCAAGGGAAATACAGGCAGCTTTCCACAGCAAGAATAAGGACCCTAACAATCCGAAAGTTAAGGGGACTTCCTTCAAGCAAAAGAAGGCAAAGTCTCAAATGCTTTGTTTCAAGTGTTGCAAGAAGGGCCACTTCAAGATTGAATGCAAAGCGAAGAACAAGCAATCAGAGCAAGGTGAGCCTAGCAAGGTTTCTTTGATCACTGACGTTGTTGCAATGATTGTGCAGATCACTGCGGTAGGGGCTGACTCTGACTGGTGAGTAGACACTGGGGCCACCTGCCATGTCTGCTCCAGCAAGGAGTGATTCACCACCTATACACCAACTTCTGAAGTGGTTATGGTGGCGAACCAGGCACAAGCTGAAGTGCTCGGAATCGGGACGGTGGTTTTGAAGCTGACTTCGGGGAAATCTCTGACGCTTCAAGGTGTGAAGCATGTATCTGCAATCACAAAGAACCTGATCTCGGGAGGCCTACTCTGCAATGCAGGCCTCAGGATGGACATCAATGCTGGCCAGATAGTGATGTCCATTAAGGGAACATATTTCGGAAAAACTTTTTATACTGAAGGAATGTTCAAAATTCAGCTTGTAAATCAGTCCAATGTAATTAATGCAATCATTCCTTCTACTTATACTTTTAAGTTGTGGCATAATAGGCTAGGACATGTCCATTGTAAACGAATAAACAGAATGTCTAGTCTAGGACTTATCTCCAAATATGGAAGTAAGGTAGAGAAATGTAAAATTTGTGCTCAAACGGAGATCACAAGGAAACCCTTTTTTCGGGTTAATCGAAGTACAGATCTTCTGGAGTTGGTACACTCCGATATCTGTGACTTCAAACAGCTCTCTACAAAGGCCGGGATGAAGTATTTCATAACCTTCATCGACGAATTCTCAAAGTACGCGTTCGTTTACTTACTGAAGGCTAAAGACAAAGCATTCGAGAAGTACTTCAAGGAGTTCAGGGCCGAGGCTGAGCGGCAGACTGGACAATAACTCAAGAGAATAAGAAGTGATCGAGGTGGAGAGTATCGGTCTCATGAATTCGCATCGTTCTACAAAAAACATGAAACTGTAAATGAGACTACGGCTCCGTACTCTCCTCAATCAAACGGAGTAGCAAAGAGGAAGAACAGAACGTTGACAGAAATAATAAACTCAATGTTGTTGACTGCGGGCCTTCCAAAGTGCTACTGGGGAGAAGCTGCATTAACGGACACTTTTATTCTAAATAGAGTACCTCATGCAACTTCAGACGTTACTCCTCATGAACTCTGGTTCAAAGTCAGACCTAACTTGAATGTCATTCGAATATGGGGGTGTCTGTCATATGTGAAGCTTCCAGATCTGAAGATTCAGAAGCTTGGGACAAGGACTACAAAGAAGATATTCTTGGATTATGCCGAGAAGAGTGATGCTCGGAGATTTCTTTATATTGAAACAAATCATATCATTGAATCTCGCGACGCAGAATATTTTGAAGACAAATTTGCAAGGCACAAAAACATTGTTCTTACGGATATTCCAGCGAACAATGAGGGTGCGCAGGAAACTGAAGTTTTCAATGAGGATGTAGTCCAAGAAGATGTTGTTGAAACAACGGTTGAACCAGAACTCGCTGAGCCGTCAGCTAAGCGTGTGAGGAGGCCGAAGGACTTCGGAAATGACTGTCATCTATCATGTGGAAGCAGATCCGCTTACCTATGATGAGACGATGAAGACCAGAGACGCGATTTTCTGGAAGGAGGTAATGACAATGAAATTGATTCCTTAACCTCAAATAACACTTAGGAGTTGGTTGATCTTCTTGAAGGAGCGAAACAATCGGATGCAAATGGAACTTCAAAAAGAAGATGAAAGCAGATGGAACTATAAACAAGTTCAAGGCTAGGTTCGTAACCAAGGAATTTTCTCAGAAGCAGGGGATCGACTACTTTGACAGGTATTCTCCAGTAGTCCGGATGACCACCATCATAGTGTTGATTGCTCTCACAGCAATACATAAGATGGTGATACATTAGATGGATGTGAAAACGGCTTTCCTAAATGGCGAGCTGATCGAAGATATTTACATGCAATAGCCAGAGGAATTTGTCGTCAAAGGTTTTAAAGACAAAGTCTGCAAGTTGGTGAAACCTTGTATGGTCTTAAACATGCTCCCAAGATGTGGCATGAGAAGTTTGACAAGGTTATAAGGTCAAATGGCTATAGGGTCAGCGAGACGGACAAGTATGCTTACACAAAGTTCGCTGATGGAAGAGGTGTAATCGTTTGTCTGTACGTGGACGACATGCTGATCCTAGGTACGGATATGGGCTGTGTCACGGAGACAAAGAAGTTCATCTCAAGCAAGTTCAGTATGAAGGACTTGGGAGAAGCTGATGTGATCTTAGTGACCAAGATCATCTGCATGTTAGGTAGTATGGCACTACAAAGAGGCTGTGACCTCATGTTAGGTAGTATGGCACTACAAAGAGGCTGTGACCTCATGCTACAGTAGTATGACACTACGATGTGGTGCGTGCGTAGCTCAGTTGGCGCTGTACACGTATTGCGCAGGTGGCGCGCGCTGTGCGCCATTTAGCTCATATCGTGTCTGTGCACGATTTTGCAGTTACAACATGTTCGGGACGATTTCTTTCCACATCTCGAACATGTTGCTAACTGGACGGTTACAGAGCGGGACTATAAAAGCTTCTATGTTCTCTCTCTCTCTCTCTCTCTCTCTCTGTACACAGAGAACACAAGTGTTTCTTGTCACGCCCCGACCCGGAATCACCCGAATCATCGTCCTCGCAGGGGACGTGATGCCGCACGAGCCTGGAGTTGCGCTCGTGCAAGGCAAGATGACAAGTTCTCAAATGTTTATCTTTGATTTGATATTAACAACGAAAGAAAAACAGAGTATACGAAACAATTCTCTTTATTGATATTCGAACTGAGATTACAAAGGCTTTAAATAGCCCAACTGAATTTGCCAGATTGGCTACAACACTCATGTTCTCTCTTGCCCACAAAAGATTTTACCATTCCATACACCATGCATTATATATCTCGGTCGCATCAATCTGGTTGCATGTCCGAGCGTTAATGCGGTTGCACGCCTCAATACGCTTCGGCATTCCAAGCCTCAACGCGTTAAAGCGAAGCTCCGCCGCGAGCAGACCAATCCCTGAACTTGCTAGCAAACTAGTGGGGGATTAGTACTTTCGTCCTCGCTGTACTGATCAAAGACCCACTTAACAAACTGACATTTAGTATTGTATTGATTCATGCAAACATACAATTTGGTTCTCTTTCTATGTTCTCCTTAGAATGAGTTCATGGCATATTCGAAGACTGTAAAGCATGTTATCATGGCAAGCATGTTATTCGATTCGCACAAGGAAACAGGCAACCAATAGCAAATCCCGTGTTGTTTCGTGACTTCTTACCAATATCGACGCACTCGCCCTTGCACCGACGCAAGGTGAATACGCCTATCAGCTTTCCCTGTCATGTTATAAGTGCCCTCTATTCAGGATCTATATGTGCACGATATGAGTGTACCTTGCACTTTCGACCCATCGCCCTTAACTATATGAAGGTCACTAGCTTTCCAGGCTAGAATGGAATTATGTTTCTCAAATCGAATATGTAAGACGATGGTCACTCTGTTGCGGTTGCTAACCAAACAAATCAGAGGACCCCCAAAATACTCGAGTAAGTGGCTTATCACATTCACTAGAAGGTCGCTACCCGTTTAAATGAAGTGCGCCAACAATACCGACTTTACCCGCAGTCCCTCCTAGGCCGAACGGTCCCAGCGCCCTGGTGAACCACGTTCGAGGGAAGAAAACACCCGTGCACGGGCAATGTCTTTAAGTCCATTTGACCATGCAACACATCTTATCTTTCATACAACCAAGCAAGTTTGTCTATATCTATTTCAATTGGCACAACGCCCCAATGTTCTCAATGAACGCCCCGAAGGCCACGAACATTTCGAAGGCACCATGCCGCATCGACAGTTATGCCACATACGTGCCACAACTGTTCTCCTCGTCGCAACGACGCCATCTTTTGTAAGTATTGTGCAGCTGCGCACATTCGTCGTCTTTCCTTGCATCGTGCATTCAATGCACACCTCAAAGCCGTGTTTCCATATTCTACGCCTTAGTATTCAACGCGTTGTACTTATGTTCCATCCTTCCGACTCGTGCAACTGAGGCACGTCTCGATAGGGTATTCAATGTTCTATAGCTTGTGTAACTGAGGCACTCACGCTGATTAGTCTTTCAATGTTCTAGCATACTAACTCATGCACGGGGCACGAATGACTTGTGCACTGAGGCACTCGTCGATACAGTTATCCCATGTTCTTATGGCTTGCGCACCAAGGCGCTCGCCTTTGCGATATTCAATCTTCCATAGCGACTCGTACATTTGTTGTACAATTCATTTCAATTGTTCTATCTAGTGTTCGACACGCACTATGTTCATCTCTCTATCGAGCCACGCCCGTGGCGTTGATAGGTTAACTCAGCATACAATGATATATATATTTTACTCAGGCATGAAGGAGTAGGAAAGAGAGTCAATGTCCCCCCACCTTGAGTCGATACGCCTTATCGTTTTGCCAAGCCGATGCGGCTCAATTTCATAACTTCGTTGCACGGCTAACTCTTCTGACTTAGCCATTTCGAGCACTTCGTACTTCATTGAATTATACGTACGATTTGGCTTACCGTGCCAACGACTCAGTCCGTCGCAAGGCGACGATTGGTTTCGTGGACTCCTTACTGAATAAGGCAAAATGTCGACCTCTAATATTTCAGCGTAAACGTATAGCATGCACATGAAACCAACTAAAATCAATACTTGCATCGATTCGGACTTGCGCCTTGGTCGATTCGATTTCTTAGAATCTTCGAGCCGATTCAACGCACTTATCTTTCGGGGCAATGCGGCGCTTTGCATCGATTCAGCTCGATGCATTCTTTGGGACAAGGCAACTCTTTATATCGACTTAGTTCGATACATTGCTCGGGACAACGCAACTCTCGTATCGATTCGCATCGATACATTTCATTCGGTCAACGCGACTCATTGAGTCAACGTCTCAGCATAATGCACCGTGCGGAGCGGGTCATTACATTTGTTAACACAATTCCTTACGAATTCCCACATAATTTGAGAGAGTAGAGAAGCAGAGTACCAGCGCCATTTAGAGCAGGAGTCCGCTGCCGTCCGAGGAGTCAGAAGAGCGGAGTGTTCCAAAGTTCTCCGTTGAACTTGTTGGTCCCTGGAAGCTGTTCGTGTGGGACGAATCAAGCTTTGAGCAACGGTGATCATTCACCCCAGCAGACTATTATTCCATCACCTGCCATTGTTGCTGCTGCTAGCAATTCGATTTATAACTTCTTTTTAGAAGTATTACATTCGTTTGCTGCTATAACTAAATCTTTTTAGTTTTTTGTTATCCAAAATCCTCAAAGGATCGTTGTCAAACACCTTCTTTGAAGTGTTGCAGCGAAACATTGTTTTTACAATCGTTTCATTTCTCTGTTTTCCATCGAAAATTACATCCCGGGACTAACAATTAGCCGAACTTTTTTTGGCCTACGTTAGCACAGGAGGGAGGCTGTCATCATTGGATTTTCCCACGTGGCACCACGGTTTTCTTTCCAAGGTCTGGGAAGAGTTTTCCTAAGAAAGGTGCTGCAACACAAGTAGGTTTGATAATAGCTCTAAAGTCAGAACTACCTATTGGAAAAAGGAATTCAAATCCTTCCTCAGTCATTTTCACTGGTAGTTGATCCTACGATGTGGCATATACCAAGCTAAAGGCTAAATTCTAAACCATGAGCTTGCAAGCGGTTGTTTGGAGTCTATATAGTCAGCATTTTCATACTCTCTATAGTCACTAGCCAAGAGAAATTTTGCACCTAAATAGTCTATAACTACAATCCGCCCATTCTAGATATAGAACCATAAAGCAGAATCTCCAAATATTTCAGGCCTCATATTCTATGAACCCCCTGAATTGACAGCTTACCATAAATCTAACTTCCATTTTTAAACCACAAATGACAACAAATAAAAAGCAAAAGGGAAATGCATTCGATCCGCGATACCAATAAAATTAACAGAAAACACCACAACTAAGACTTCAGCTCTTGCACCAACTAAATTAATTGAAATTGTGGATTTATTAACAGAGAGGAAACCAAACAGATGGGTACAGGTACTAATAATAGAGTTAACAACAGCATGGCATGAGCAAGAGCTTTATCTTTCTTTCCATCAGCCATCAACTGCTATATTACACTATACTATAGTCTCCATAGTGCTAGATGGATCGGAGTACAACTAACCTGTGCACATAATTTCCCCATCTTCTCAATTACCAGCAAGGGAAGGAATGCGGGAAGCAAGTTTTATGCAAGAAGAGAACGCAACAAGCTGCCAATGAGTTCAGCAGAAGCTGTCAGGTGCCTCGTAGGCAAGCATATGAATTCAAACAGGACCAGAAATGAGGAAGTCATCTGTCATGTGGAACCGATGCGGGGCCTTGGCCACTTGGTATGTTCCCAATTATGTGGGTGAGGGCTGGTGACCACAGCCTGATTTCCACTTGACGTGTCCTCTCCACCAGCACCCACCACTGTCACCTTCATCCTCCCGCCAGTCCATATAAACTAGAGTACCACTTGCACTTTATTCCACTCTGAACCCTTTTTTTCCTCAAGCAGGAGTGCTCATCAGTATCAGTATCTGCAACACTCCTCAATAAGCAAAGAGTCCTGGGGAGAGGGTGAAAATGCTGGAGAGCAAAGCAGTCATTGGTGAGAGTGACATGCTGCAGACCATGCAGCAGGATGCCCTGCGCCTTGCAGGAAAAGCTCTAGATGAATTCGACGTCACAGATTCCACAAAGATTGCCCGTTTCATCAAAAAGGTATAATGTCTCAACAAGAACAGCAGGAATCTGCAACACTTATTTGTCTTCCTCTTATGCTGGACTTCAATGCAGGAATTCGACAAGTTGTATGGCCCTGGGTGGCAATGCATAGTGGGAACAGATTTTGGCTCTTTTGTAACCCATTATTTGGGCTGCTTCATCTACTTTAGCATAGGAAGCCTTGCAATCTTGCTCTTCAGGGTTGCTGCAGCTCCTGAGACCGAGAAGGCACACAGTTAATAGCCTTAAACAGTGAAGCCATGAATTCCTCCCACTTTTCTTATTTTATCTTTCTTGTCATTGTTCTATGCTGTGTAAGGAGAAAGTATTTGCAGTTATCAGCAAGAAGGCATGTAATTTGAATTGAGAAAAAGTAGAATGATATTGCTTGTTTTCTTTTTCGGTATCCTTATTTGGCCATGATATGCATTGAAACTGGATCACAATATAGTCGGAGAGTTTCAATTTTCAACAGGGAATTGGAATTGTATTCTTACTCTACATATTGTAGAAACCACAGCTGGATCAGGCCAAATCTTGGAGCTGGAATTCCCAACTTGTGCAACCAAACGAGGAAAAGGTAAAAAGAAAAAAGAAATTATATCCCTTAATTATAACTGTGACAACGTAGCAAGGAACACTTATTTGAGGTAGCCGTTTGTTCAAGTAGAACAGTTTATAAACTGAATTATAAAAAGGGCAGTGTGTGTATTGTGGAACCCACAACTGCAAAGTAATAGGACATCTAGACCTGAAACGATTTCCAATCTTATACAAGTGTTAGAAGGTCAAGACTAATGTGCATGGATCATACTATTCAACCAAAACTATCAAAGGTATGTGTATTATGGAACCTACGTCAGGACAGCAATAGGGTATATCGACCTGAAACAATTTCCGGTCTTATACAAGTGAGAAAGTTGAAACAAATATGCATAGATCACATTACTCAAACTTAAATCCCATCAGTGAAAAATGAGATTCAGCGCCTAATTTCAAGTTGTCACATCAAAGACATATCATCTCACAACAAACTAGATATATCCATAAGGTGTTAATTTCAGGCTCCAAGATACTAAACAAGTCATGATATATCAGTGTGAAGGTTGCTATAGTTCAAAGCATAACATTGTTAAGAAGTTGTAGTCTAGTTAGCATATGTAACATCCCTTACAAGGTAGAGTGGAAGCAAAAAAGAAACTTAGGATCAATAGGATTTTATAAGAAGAGACGAGAATGGGCATTACCGATCATTAGTGAACAAAGTCAGAGTGTGAGAACAAAGGGAGGAGCATCCCTCCTTGGTCCAGCAACTGACCGATAGACATAAACCTTTTCAGCTTGTGTATCATCGGTTTCATCCTCCCTAATAACCTCCACATTTAATCTTGGCATCTTCCTTGCAAGAATCCTGCACCCATTCATTGACACATGGCAATCTGACATCCAAAGAGATCTCATGGACTCATACCTGTCAAGTCCTGAAAGCAATGCTACATCCCCAAATGGGCTATCCCTTATTTCCAACTTCCGAAGCTTTGGGCACCCATCCAGCACACATTTCATGCCCTTGTCACTGCTACCGGCAAAAGCAACCGACAGCGCCTCCAAGTTCTTTGCATAGGTGCCAATGTACTCAAAGGCCCGGTCAGTCAAAAGGCCAGAAACAGCAAGCCTTCGGAGTTTAGGACAAGTCTTCACCACAGCACCAAAAGCTTCATCCATGGGCTCGTCAGTGAGATAATCAGGCTCAGACATGCTCATTATACAGAGACGGAAATGTGTGAAGTTGGGGCAATTTCGAACAACAGTTGCTACAGCAGCATTTGTCATCTGACGGCAGAAGTAGAGCACATAGTGGAGGTTAGGACAACCCTCCGACACAGCAATAAATCCAGATTCAGTAACACCATTGTCACCTCCATCCAGAACTTCATCGTCAAATGGGTTAGCTGGGAATACCCGGAGTTCTTCAAGCAGAGGACAGCTGGACCCCACGGCTTTTAACCCTTTGTCTTCTACTGTGTCTAAAATCTGTGAGAAAAGTAACAAAGTAAATTCAGGAAGGTGGAAACTTTTAAGTGATAGCACAACACAACTGCAAGAATTTTATGGTATCAAAAACTAGAGGATCAAAAAGTTAGGCTGTCAGTACACTAAAATACAACTTTTAACTATTATTAGAACTGTAGACAAGTCTTTAGGACATGCCAATATGCACCTGTAATCGTTATCTTAGTGGCAGGTTATGGAAAATCTGTAAGATAATCATTTATTTATCTAGAAGCTGAGGGAGCAAAGCAATTAGCAAACTAGAAGATGGTCTCCAATAGAAATTTTTAATGAGAGCTGTGATATCTGTTAATTAAGTATCACAAGTGAGAGGAAAAGCAATCACAGCACAGATTTGTATTAGTTTATGCAGTTAGTACCATAAAATGCATGAAGTTGAACCAGAAAAGAGCACATAATAATACAATGCACTATGTTGCTTAGTGGACCACCATGTGAAATTCTACTTTTGTTGGAGAATTATGCCTCTGCCCTCATAATACTTTAAACAGCATTGTACCTCAAAAGTCATAGAAGAAGCTTATCCTTTGTAAGTTTACGATATCGAATGAAAAGAGACTCCTAGAGGATAGTCATACACGTATAGATTCTAGAAGTAGTGGGGACAGCAAAAGATGGTTTGTTGAGAAAAGTAAAACCTCTCATAAGTTCCGGAAAGCATCAGTGTGGTCAACCACATCATATCAAAATTGAAAGAATATAAAGGGATGCGACTTTGGCCTGGTGAAATCAGCAGAGGCTAAATAGAGGGTTCAAAGTATCTTTACAATGATAGAAGACAAGGAATTTGCATAATAAGTTATGCCAAAATGCACTCTCCTTCCAGCCTTCCAGTATAATAAAGTGAAGCAAGTGACCACGCAGTATAAGGGTAACAGCTTTCATATAGGTGAAATCAGTGTTTATTAACCATTGTTCTTAGTTCGGCCATAAGATAAAAAAATTATCGGCTGATTATGTTATTATCAGTCACCAACAGGTACCGATATTTTCCGATATGTCAGCCAAAATTCAGGAAGTATAAGCCTGTATCAGGATGTCTAAGGTGAGACTTTGGTACTAGCAAAGGAGCCACAAGGTTTGAAAAATTAGTGCCACTAATGCCTTATTAAACAGAGAACTTATAGTATGTCCCAACAAATATATAAGAAGAAACAGAGAGGGCTCTAACATTTAACAAAGGCATCCAGGAAGGCTAAAACACTAATGAAACATAATAATTGACAGTAGAAGGAAAACAAAATGTACTTGGTCATTACCCAAAGTCGACGAAGAAGAGGGCAATGTGGCAGGAATTTTTCTAGTTCTGTACTTTGCAGAGGTGCATAACTCAAATTCAAGAATGACAGATTTGAGCAAGCAGGGTATAATACTGGGAGGAATAGGGAGGAAACTGCCCATAAACCTGAAAGAGTAACCAAGTTCTTGCAGTTACTGAATACACTTTCTAGCTGGGCATCTGCGGTGATCATGTGATCTTGCGAAAATGAACCAGTTCCAAGCTCTGTAAGATGAGGAACTCTAACAAGTAGCCTTTGCAGCTGCTCCAAGGAGACATTCTTATTCACTTTTAGGACCTTCAGTGACTTGCACCTAGCCACAAGCCTCTCCAAGGCATCAAAGTTAACTTCTGAATTGAGATTTGCAAAATTAAGTACTTCCAATGATGTAAAGCTTTCAGGAAAGCAATTTAGCCAACTACCACCGAGATCATCAATTGCGTTCTCTTGTATATCAAGCTCAACCAAGTTCCTGAAGATCAAATTAGCTTTTAGCAACTTGATGAATTAATGGGAGCAATTCAGTCAATGATAAAGGAACCTCTGAAAGCAGCAGAAGTCAGTTTCAGTTTCCAATAGACCACAGATGAACAAAAGGAAAATAAAAGCTTCAAATAAGCATATGTAGCATTCATGTCATTAAACATCTTATACAACAAATCACTTAGACAAATCTATTGGTGATTTCCAGAAGCAAAGATCCGCATTTCATATGAATGGATCTTTCCAACCAGATAACCATCTCTTGACAATAAGAACTAGAGATTATCCTCCAAGTAATTCATCATTACACAGTAGCAACTATTGTGATTGAACAGTAACTCAGAAAAGCTTTGATAGGTCATACGAACGGATTTTGTGCATTCTACAACCGGATAATTGTGTAAAGCAGAACGAAGTTCTACAATGAATACAAGAGGCTCTTTCCAACCATTACACTCTCTCGGCAATCAAAAGTTAGATTAATCAATTGGTGAAGCTTATCTTAGTCATATACTAAAAAAAAAAATCATGAATTCTAGAACCAATTAATTTTGTAAAGAATACTACCTAAACATCTTTATTCTGTCTAAACATATTTCATTTAAGAAATGTAGGCAGTGGAGAATCTCTTGTTCAAGGGTTTATCTATTATCAGGGTTTGTTTTTCTCAAGAAACTTGGGGTAGTTTAGTAAGCTTAAACCATAGTATATGTATAGATTAAACCATGGAGCTTCTTATTCCTTGCTCAAATACCCATGTTCATACTTCTATGGTTACTACAATTGAACATTATATCATTCAACAAAAGCAGGGATGCCGTTCTGAAATTGAGATCAGCAGTATTATTACAAAAAGAACACATGCATATGCATTATAATGAGATCGACAAAACAGATCACCCATACAAAATAAGCTCTGAAATCCAAGTTAGACATGTATATCGGGAGCTATACCTGCAATAGCTTGCAATGGAGGCAAGACCATTGGTGCTGAACCCATCGCAGCTAACAAGTGAAAGAGCTTTAAATCCCGCAAATGATCGAGCCAAGTACTCAAGACTCTCATCCGATACAGTCATTCTCTTAAGCCTTAGCTCCTCAAGGAACGGATACGCCGATGCGAACACAGCAAGCCAAGAGTCAATATTGGCCCCCCAATTCGGGGGCAGAAGGTTGAAATCCGAGAAACGAGGCTTCCCTTTAATGGTCAAGGTCCGGACTTTCGGAAATCTCCGGGCCACAATCTCTGGCGACACGGAATAACAATTCCCGATAAAAACATGGGTTCTGCTCCACCTCTCGGCAGTGTACCAATCCTTGCAGACCAAAGAAACCGCACTCCGGTCCTTGTGGGACTGGACAAAGGACAGGACGCGCTCCAAGACTTCGTCAGGGAAAGGGGAGACGCGAATCTCCTGAGGCTTTTCTTCCTCCCCCATTTCTTTCTTCTTCTTGGCATCCATCTCTCCAACTCTCTACGATACTACCACTAGAGGAGCTTCTTCAAAGGTTCCACACTTAGAGTTTACGATGCCTTCCCAGATCTAAAAGGCGAATCGATACATCAAACATGTAAAAGACAAGAAAGCATCCAAAGATCAAAACTTTGGGAGTTCTTTGAGCTGGTTCTATGTCCAAATAGCCATTTCAGTCAATACTTTGCAACCTAGGCCATTTCTACTACAAAGATCAGTTTTTTTTTGGAAGACCAAATCTAAACTAGGCTATTTTATGCCAAAGATAAAAGTTTTTTTTTTTTCCCTCTTTTGAGGAATAACTAAATCAAGACTACAAAGCTACAATTGTTATTCCTCCTCACAAGGCCTAAGGAGTAAACAAAACAAAGACCTAAGCCTAACCCTACCAAGAACTCCACTATTTAAGATCCACAGATGCTTGCATCTCCTTAAAACTCCATAAATCTCCTCAAAACAACAAATGCCCAAGACTCAGAAGAAGAAAAAAGAGCAACCTGAAGAAAGAACAACTCCTAATTCTTCACAAAAGTTGTAGATTGAACAACAAATCCAGAAGAAAAAAAGGAAGCTTACAGAGAGAGATGGACCATGGATAACACCTCTTGGAGATCCTTCAAATGGAATATAGGGTTTCTAGGGTCAGGGTTTCAGAGAGAGAGAGAGATCAACAACAAAATGAGATCTTCTTCTTCTTCCCCTCTCTTCTTAAAAAGCCTTGGCTCTGAGCTATCTACTATACAAATAATAAACTATAGTATATGTATTATTGTATTATTATATTATTACAAAAAAAATAAGAAAAACAAAAAATTACATCTGATAAAACTTTTATTTATAATTATGGAGTGGAGTGACAATTTGAATCTTGGAATGGCTTATTCGCAAAAATAAAATATTTTTTGTACGGATCTACGATGATGTTAGTATTAATAGAATGGGATGGTATGAGAATTTTGATTTAATGTCCACAAAAACTAAAGTACTTGTTAAGGCCCTATCATGTTGTACATAAAAAGAGATGAACAAGGGCTGTTTGGTTGGAGCAAAGTGGAATCAAAGTGGTGGTCTTTTTGTATGGAATTATTGTTGGAAAGTTCAGCTGTTTGGAACAATCATGAATAGGGGTGAGTATTATTTGATTTTGGACCGAAAGTCGAACGGAACCAAATAAAAGGTTCGGTTCGGTTTAAAAAAAAATTGGTTCTGTTTCGATTTTAAAAATACTAAATGTTCTTATTCGGTTTCGGTTTTGGGTTTCGGTTTCGGTCCAAAACCGAAAACTGAATAAGAAAAACTAGTTTTTATATATATATATATATACACACACATGTATTAATATACATATATACTAAATAAATTTAGGTATATTTAGTTGCTATATATATTAACAAAAAAATACAAATAAACCGAAAAATTGAATAAAACGATAAACCGAAAACCGAACCGATTTAATTCGGTTTGGTTTGATTCGGTTATGGACCAATTCGGTTTGGTTTCGGTTTTGCTTATTCGATTTTCGGTCCAATTCGATTTTCGGTTATTCGGTTTGGTTTGAACCGAATAAACCGAATGCTCACCCCTAGCCATGAAACTATCAACAGGAAAGTCGGCCGAAAACTGTTCTTTGTTTGCAGTTCCTGTCGGCTCAATAACATGTTGAAATTTGTCCTTTTCGCATCATTTTTTTAGGCAGATGTGGATTGAAATTTGTTCTTTTTTTTCTTTTTTTTATCTGATGCTTTTTTTTGCTCTACGTGAATATACGTAAATAATTAATTTATGTTTTTGATTAAAATTATAAGTATTTTTCCATATACATTAATATACATAAATAATTTTTTGATGACTTGGGGGTTGTTAGTTAATTATAATTAATTTTGTTACTCTTTTTTTACCTACTTTCATAGCCATCCAAATACTGGAAGTATAATTTGACCACTTCCAAATTATAAAATATTACCTATTCAAATATTAAAAGTCACTTTCACCGGACAAGAACTAGTATGAAACTCAAAAGTACACACGCATTTCACTTTTACCAGACAAAAAATCACTTTTATACTTTCTTTCGCTTTCAAGCAACCAAACAGCCCCCATGTGACACTTCCAAATTGATAGTTAGCATTGGGAGAAATACAAAGTACATATTTTCTATAATACAAAAAAAAAATTTCTTGAATTTGAAATATAGTATTAAAAAAAATTATGTCTAAATTTTTTCAAGAAGATAAACAATATTAGATATATTTTGTCAAATTCGAATGGTACCATTTTGACTATTTACTCACTAATAAGATTGGGTGTACACTTGCCGTTGAAAAAATATCTTGAAATATATATATATATATATATATATATATATATATATATATATATATATATATATATATATATATATATATATATATATTTGAAAGAAGGTAATTGTGGTGAATGCTCTCATCGAGAATCGATCTCCTGACCACTCGGATCGCATACATCTCTTTTAACCACTAGGCTAAAGGTCATTTGAATTAATATATATGTGTGTGTGTGTGTGTTTTTTTTTCTTGGTTACAAGTAATAAACTAAGTTTTAGTGCAAAAACTTGGAATATACTTAGTTTACAAAGTATATTAGAAATAAAATAAATAGTTATAATTTCTTGTATTTAGAATCTACAAGTTTTTTAAATTTTTTGGTAAGAAATTGACGTTTATGATTCTCAAGTTCACTATTGGTGAATTTATATAGTCAAGACTTCCAAAATGTACCACAGAACAACATGTGCAAGGGCAGTCCGGTTGGCATCTTATCCAAAAAAAACTTTATATCCATGATGCATAATAATAAAAATAAAAAATATAATCAAAGATTAAATGTAATTATTGTGTCCTCATATGTAAACTTCTTCCTTTTCACTTCCCGCTAGTAACAGTAATTCCGTACCATTATTTTGGAATGAAAAAAACTACTTGGACTTAAAAAAAAAGAAACCCTTTTTTTAATATATTTGAAGACCTGATATTTTCTAATTAAATTAAACCTTTTTTTTTGAGACATTGTCGGTCCTTATATGCCTTATATGTCTCGAGTTACTAGAACCAAAAGAAAATTGATTCCGTTTTTTACTATGTTCGGACTATAATTCGAATCCACCATATATATTTTTTACTAGTATTACCACTACACTAACTTTTTGATGATATGTATTTTATAAACTTAAAACATTTTTTCGTTTTGTAACTTGCAAAATGTTGCGTACCCGGTATCCCCTATACACTATTAACAATGATACCCTTCACATTTTCATTCCAACGTACAAATTACATATGCATAAATTAGCGTGTATTTGGTTGTAAATTAGTGTGTATTTTCCTAAGTATTATATTGTTCATCACCAATTAATGTCACATGAGTTGCTATGATAATTAGCATTGTTTTTGCTTTAATCGAATGTGAGAGAGCTGAATGGCATTTATTATTTGTATTTTCGAATTTTCACGTGTTCCTTATTGAGATATAATAATATGGAAAATAGAAAAAAATGACAACTAAGAAAAAACAACCTATTTAATTACGCTTGATGGGCATGCATATGCTAGTGTTAGTAGAGACTAAATTACCAAATATACCAAAATAGACATCTATAGTGTTGAGACAAGAATTTGGATTGGTTTTTTCTAAGGGCACCATACTTTTTACTTGGGACTAGTCCAAAAAAAAAAAATTACAAATTTGCCATCCATTTTTTTACTTGGGGTTAGTCCAATTTTTTCAGCAAGTAGGACTGCCAATATACTGGGACTGTCAGCAAGTTGGTAGTCCTCGGAGAAGAAGAAGAAGAAGAAGAAGAAGAAGATGGGAAGGGACCCACCTATCAGGCCTGGCGCAGCCGCTGCTCTCGTGCCACGCGGCGAAGGGGACCAGCGCCGAGAGCCCGCGCCAGAGGTTGCGGTAGTCGTAGAGGGTGTCGGAGACGAAGGTGAGCCCCCCGAGGAGCGTCGCGTTGCGAGGGAGCGCGCCGGGAAAGGCCAGCGCGTAGGAGTTGCTGGCACTGTCGCTGTGGTTGTGGGCCGAGAGGCCGCAGAGGAGCCTATTCTTGGAGTTGGGCGACGGAAAGTAATGTGGGCCGGCTGGTCGAGCGTCCCCCAATCGTCCTCGAGCGAGCTCATGAACCAGGTGCGGCCTTCGTAGGAGGAGTGCGCGAACCGGAGGTCCTTGAGAGGGAGGAACGCCGCTGGAGGAAGGAGGAAGGAGGAGGAGGAAGAGGAGAGAGGAGAGAGAAAAACCCTAATATTGGACTGCTCCCAAGCAAATTGTGGGTGCCCCCCAGCAAAATTTCTACCTGCTTGGACTGCTCCCAAATAAATTTTGTGGTGCCCTTAGAAAAAATCATTTGGATTAGATTAATGGTGTCACGAAAATAACTATTTGGAGTACCTCTTGTAGGTCATACTTTTAAGGAGATATCTATCAAGATAATGCACACACTAAATCTTCTTTTCTTGCCTAACAAGCAATATTTTTGTGCTGGGATATGTGGAAGATCAAGATCATGTAGAATTAACAAAAAAAAATTTTGTTTGTAATCACTATTAACTTTTATAAAATCTAATCCAACAGATAATTTACGATACATAAACGAAAAAATGTGAATAAAAATGGACACTAAAATTTTCTAAATCCTATGTTGGACAAGTTTCTGCCTCATACAACTCGCGACAATGACATGGAAAAATTGAGAAGAAAGATAAACCGTATATATTTACGAAAATTTTCATTAATAGTACTTCTACCTAGACCGTACCGGAAAACCGACACGTAAACCAACGCAACATTGCGGTTTTTCATTGGCCGGTTTATTCTCCCTAGTTAGTAGAAGAAGAGTTTTTTTTATTTATATTTTTCAGCCAAACATGTGTTGATACGTGGCATGCAATTTTTTTTCCCTCACTTTTTTTCCTTCAATTTATAGTCCCACGAGTAACTCACAGAAACACGGACGAGTAGGCCATGTCTGCATCACCAATCCCTGGCCCGCATGTCATTGAAATAAAAGCTGTGTTAATTTAAAAAGTACGGTACAAGTAGGTGAGTTGCCCTAGAAGTAGACTTGTGAACATGTTTTTTCCTTTTAGAAAAATGTGGTAAAGACTATGGAAAAGGGAATCATTGTTGTGATATGTATCCCATTGAAATTTGGCCACAGCAGAGCAGTGATTCAGTGAACCCCTCCAAATCATTGGAATCATCCCGCCCATTTCTGTAGAAAGAGACAGCATAAGGGACAGTGACCAAAGAAAGAATTAAAAGAAGAGTCATGTATTATTGTATTATTTTGTTTCTTTTCTTCTTCATCTTCTTCTTTTGTACTACACATTTTCTTTTTCACACTTGACAAATTAGATAACACTGATGTTTGTCATTTACTGCAAAAATTCATTTCTTAATTGCTTCCAATCTAATCCTATTTAAGCTACACAATTGACCAGTGAGCATACGAATACCCTCCAAACCATCGCTTCTTATGTGACAATTAACGTAACATATTAATGTAATAACTGACATAATAATTTTTAAAATAACAATTTAAATTAAAAATGAAAAAAAAAATTAGATAATTAATTTTTTGGTTAAAATTTGTCATGACATGTGCCATATTAGATAACACATAATATTATTTAACATACCACGTCAGCTGCTACATAATTAGGATGCTTTGGAGGGACGAATAGCATTACTTGTGAGCGGATATCTACGGTCTGACCTTTCTAAATTAATATTTCAATTATTAATAACATCTGACATTAAATAAAATTTTACAAAATTAACCATGTTCTATAGACATAATTTAATATTCCTGTTATCTAATAATTAATACAAATATAAATTAGTATGAAAAACGATCCATACTCTTTAGTTTCCACATTTTATGTGAAAATATATTTAAAACTAGCAGAATCATGTTTCTTAAAGAACATCTATATAGAGTGAGTTGTTTCGGCCTGGTTCTCATGATCCCGAATTATATACCTCAGCGTATCTTGGATTAATTACTATTTTTTTATGTTGATCTTCTCATATTCCTTGTAGTTAATTTTCAAGTGGAGAAATATATCATCCTTGCATTTAATTTATCTTATTGGAGATGCATATCAAGCTCATTGGTAACTTATAACAAATATAGATATATATATATATAACACTAAATTAGCATGATGATTATTTTAAATGCTATATATTGGCATTAGCAAATATACATAAAGTTTTTAATTTTAAGTACAAATATTCTATAAATTAATACCTCTGCTAATTAATAAATTATTATGCACTAGATGATATTAATTTAAAGAAAATTATCGGTACACAACTCTGAATTCATATTGATATTAAGTTATAATCGTAACACTTTATATTCACATTTGAACGCATTATAGTAAATTGCCGCCTTGCCACTCTTCATATCTCTTCTCTCTTTCTCTCAATTCCCTCTTTCCTTCAATCCTTCTTTCTTGAGCTCACCATGGAAGCTCAACTCGTCCGACTAGTCCTAGGAAGTCAACGTGAAGAGGAACGAGCGGGGCATGTGCTCACTAGAGCCGGTCTGGAGGTGGACTGGAATCAATTTCCTAGTCCTAGACACACAAGAGTCGAGACTCGAGACAAATACACCTTGCTCATTGACTTGGGTCAATGCCTCAACCTAAATTTTGTCACTTCTTGGACATCGGAACACACTCACACATAAGCCTTTACATGTAAAACCCATAAATTTTATTTTATTAATAAATAGCTATTATATATAATAATGTGTATTATTATTATTACTGTTATTACTTTTAGTCCTTAATTAAAGCCTTTTCTTCAGCCCACAACTCAAGTCCAAGGTTTAAACTCATTAGCGTAACCGGTGCCCTATCCAACCCGAACCCGCTAACCCAAAACCCAATTAACTTAAACTACCGTCCAACCCACTATCCAGTCTCCCGTGATCCGTTTCCTCTGTCGGATCAAACCCCCACGTAACCCCATCTCTCTCACGTATTTCTCATCAGAAATCCATATTCTTCCCCAAAAACTCACAGAACCTTCTCCCCCTCACCACCTTCCCAAACCCCCCTTATCTCCTTCCACGTTCATTGTCACGCCCCAGATCCAGAATACTGGAGAGCGGGGGCAGACATAGCCAGCTACGTATATGAAATGGAATCCATCTCGCTATACGGTCACGGCTGTCTAGATACATGAGGGTTTATCTACAAGTCAACAGTCTCTTAAGGTCATGAACAAGCCTAGTGTCTCAATCACAAGCAAGTAAGTAAAAGTCACAAGATGTATGATCATTAAATATACAATAGTAAGGCGTCCCAAACATTACATATTCAGTTGATCATGAAGCTAGTCGTTACAAAATGTCAGGACTAGCAAGAGTTTAGTCATACATGATCAACCCTAGGATCTGTTAATCATGTTACAGCCCGTAGGCAGACTGTAAGTAAGTGCAATCGAGCTAAACAGGTGCTCGTCGGCTAAACGCCTCAAAAGAATATTTCTACAATAGAGTGGGAGAGCCAAAAATAACCCACTCGTTGCCAGGGTTCCGTCTAGTGGCCACCATCTGGCTGGAAGGTCGGTAGATCCTCTGGAGCTGCTCCGAAATCTGGCCACACGAAACCAGCTGGGTCAGACCCCAGAAAGAGCAAGTGCCACAAAGGAGACTTCACTTAAGAACCAAAACCAGCAATCAGCACAAGATATAAATAAAGTAAGAACTAGAAATAAAGAAAATATACCAGGATGATATACGACGAGATAACCATGGAACTATTCAGATAACCAGGTTACAACCCGTAAACCAAACAAGGACCGGGGTTGTAACCCTTCGTCTGAACAGAGCTTGGAATTCTCACCATTTATCGGTAAAATAAATACAAGCATTCTGGTCGTTCAATGATCTGGAACAGGATCCGGGCAGGACTAGACTGGTTAGACTCCGTCCAATCACTTCACGGCCAAGCAAGAATTACGGCTTGATACTGTAACTAGCTAGGGTTATCACAAGCCTAATTACTAACAAAATATAGTGAGATTGTTCCACAGCCACAAGCCCTGCAGACCATCCAGGTTCCCCGGGTTAAAAGATTAGACTTGAATTCAGGTGGGTACATCGTCCAGGAAACGAATGTACCCTTAGGTAGTTTGAAGGGTGCAACACATGACAGTGTACTGGAAATGTGCCCTACTCGACGGCAGGCTACAGATCCCAAGGCGTGCCCAGGTAACGGGATTGCCTGTAGCTGGAAAATCTCTTCATGACTAATGTATTAATCTAGTTATTAGCCCTTAGTTTATTTCAATAGGTACTCCTGACCGTGGTACTCAGGAGTCCCCTCCTAGACATGATGCAAGACAAGGCTAGATTATTTATACAAGCACAATCGCCCACGGTGTCCAGGTTATTATACAGGTCATGTCATGTCAGGTAGCCGTCGCAACAGCTTATCAAGGTATAACATGTCAGGTTATCAGGTCAAGTGTACTTGTCAGGAGTGCGCCACGACGGACCACTATCAGGTCATGTCTGGTTACTCATGTCAGGAGTACACTACTACGGGTCACTATCAGGTCATGCTCAATTGTCAATTCCAAACATATCAAGTAAATTCGCAATTATCAAGTTCAGGACAAAAGGCGTAAGGATATAAAATGGGCGTAAAATATCTAATAAAATATCAATATACAGGGCTATAAAAGAGCCAAGCTTAAGGAAAATAAAACCAAATCTGACACGCTGACATGAGACCAAGTCAGCCAAAGGCCATACGCTTAGGTCAAACTATGCTCAGGCCAGCGTACACCTTGCTCGCTTAAGCTAGCGTACCAAGGCACGCGTACGCTCAAGCTACAGGTCAGCGTACGCTCAAGCTAGCGTACCAAAGGGTCCATATACTTCCAATGGGAAGCGTACGCAAGGGTCAGCGTACACAAGGGCACGCTCAAGCTACAGGTCAGCGTGCGCTCAAGCTAGCATACGCTCAAGACTGTGTACGCTTGAGCTAGCGTACGAAAGGGTCTAGGGCACGCTCACGCTAGCGTACGCAAAAGACACGCTGCCAACAGGCAGCGTATCAAGGCTAGCGTACGCTCGCTAAAGAGCAGCGTACCAAGGCTAGCGTACGCTCGCTAAAGAGCAGCGTACCAAGGCTAGCGTACGCTCGCTAAAGAGCAGCGTACCAAGGCTAGCGTACGCTTGCTAAAGAGCAGCGTACCGCTCAGTGGCGTAAGCTAAAAAGCTAGCTCACTGTTCACTGTCTTCTCCAAATGGCAAGAACAACAAGAACTCTAAAGTTGAATCTAAGCTTCAACAGTCCATATCTTGGTCAAAACAAGTCCGAATCTAACTTTCCAAAGGTCAAAATTAGGTAGAATAAAATTCTCTACAACATGGAACCATCAAAACTTGAAAACAAAGAAGTTTGATAGATCAAAACCACTAAAAATCCGAAAATAGCAAGACTCTAGATCTACAAGAATTAAAGCCTCAAAATGGAAAATGACAAGTTCTAATGTGGTTTAGAATCATGAGGAGAAGCTAATGAAACCATCAAAAGGGGTTCTCTTATGGAAGCAAGTTGCACTTGCCTATGGTGTTCTTGGTTGGTGGAGAAGAGTAATGGTGGGGGAAGGAGAAATAAATGAGAATTATGGAGGAGAGAGAAGGTTGGTGGGGATAATAAAGAAGGGGGTTGTGGTGGAAATGAAGGAGAAGCATAGGCTAAGGTGTTCCACCCTTGGCCCATGATGAACCAAGCATTGGGCCGGCCGAACCAAGCCAACCCAAACCGAGAGTTAAACCAAGCCGAGAGCTAAACAAGGAATCAGGCAATACAGAATAAAATACGTATACGTATCCTAAAATACGTAATACGAACACAGGCATTACATTCATCCTCTTCCAAAATCAACCACGCCCCGGCGCTACCTGCGACACCTCGATCCTACCAACACCCCACTTGGGGTGTTTTCGTCGCGACCGACCGGCTGACCCCCGGCCAGCTGGCCGCCAGCCCGCGCATGTCCCCGGCGGCACCAGCATGCCCCCGCGCGTGTCCCCGGCCGCACCAGGGCACCCTACGCGCGAAATAGCACATGTATCCGGCACGCTGTCCAGCCCCCGTCGGCCGTTTTCGGCTGCACCAACCCCGCAGGCCGTCCCCGGCGCGCCTCCGCGCGACCAGCGCACCCTCGGCTACGCCCCCGCACGGCTATCCCCGTGCATCCCGCATCCCATGTCGCGTGCCGCCCATACGTCCGTGTGTGATCCCGTGCATGTGCCGTTCCGCACGTGCGTCCGTGCCCCATTCCTTCGCCTTTGTGCGATCCAAGTCCGAGGCGTCCCCTCGGTACTCCTTCTCCAAGCTAGTAAGTCCTAAACCTTCTGTTATTTTTCAGAATGTGAAATCCATTTTTGTTCTGAAAAAAATTGAAAGAATAAAGCTTTGTCAATTCCGGGATAGCTAGTTTCCTAATTTTGATCATATGACTTGTATTAGGATTTAATAATTAGTTAATGTTACACAGTTAGGTTATTATTAGTAATAATAATGCCATTATATAATTGTTAAATTAATTAGTAATTTACAAGATTTAATAATTATTGTAGAATGATTAACTAAGCATTTTTAATAACGATTATCGTAGAAATCACGTTATTCTAGACTTAAGAGTATTATTATGTTTGTTACGATAATTTTACGTTAATAAAATATTAAATTAGTTTCAAAACTAGTTTCATACCAAAAGCCTATTTTTATAAGAAAATATAGGCAAAAATATTAGTTTTAATTTAATCTATCTATTGCTTATTTTGGTTAAAATGTTATTTAATTCCCAAAATGGTTTTACATTTCCAAAAAGATTATTGTATAAGTTCTACTATAAAATAAAAATCTATTTATCTTTTTAATTAAAATAGTAATTTTTAAGTTACTAAATAAATAATTTCTTTACTTAAAAGTTTGTTTATTTAGTAGTAGCTATATATATATATATATATATATATATATATATATATATATATATATATATATATATATATTTTGCTAAAAAATTAGTAAAGGAGCATTTTTACAATTTATTTTCATAGTAAAAAATATCTACTAAATTGTCACGACCGTATTATTAAGTAGATTAATGATAATTTCATTTAAAGAAGTAATAAGTTTTATTATTTTATTACTAGAACCGTATTTTCTTATATTATCGCCTTAAAGTTCTCTAAAATAATTTAGAATTAATTAGAGTCTAGACGTTTATCGTATCAATAATAAGTCATTAGCTAGAATTGTAGCAACCTTAGATTGGCAACTCACTACTAAAATCTGTTCAATTGGCGACATAAATTTAGCGACGTTCGATTAACGTTGCTAAATTGTGTTCATTAGCAACGTTTTACTGAAACGTTGCTAATTGTAGTGTCCCGCTCCTAGCGGTTCACTATGTAAGGCTTGTGGCTTGGCTAACTCAGTCGGAACCGAGTATTAGGAAAACTTACCGTCGGCACCAAATCGATCACGGACAAGTGCATAAGAACCTTTCAAACTGATGGATTGGTTTCTCTTGAAATGTGTCCAAGAGTTTTCTCTGGATGTTTTGTTGCTGGTTTTGTTGCTTGGTTTTGATGGATGCTTTTCTGAATGGTTTTCGATGATTTGATTCCTGCCCGTTTTCATTGATTTGCATAGCATTCATTCTTGAGAATTCTGAGAGAAGAGAACACAACGAGACGGATTATTAACCAAACTTTTGGTGCCAATGCAGACTGACGCGTGACGGAAGGCTAAGCGTACAAGTGTTCCTCTCTCTCTTCGCGATTCTCTAATTTGGTGAGTGTGGATCTCTGTGGTGGTATTGTCCCTCTCGCTATTCCTTCATGCCAACTAAATAATTGTCTTGCAACATCCGTTTATCGATATCAAGTTGCTAAATGCCACAAGTCAATACCACTAAGAAGCTAGAGAAGAATGCTTGTCCATAGAATATTGAAATGAATGCTAGTCCCTTGAACATTGAATGAATCGATTACACTGTTAACAACAATTGAGATTATGCTTGTCCACTGAACATTGAATTGAGATTGAATTGATGCCTAGAATGATGATAAAATGCTACAAAATGAACAAGTTGTCTATTTACTTTCAAAACTACCATGCATTGTATGCTTATCGAGTCGGTTACGCATTCGCATGGTCATGGACAACTTGTGCACAAGGTTTGGTGGTGTGTTTCCTCGAATCGGTACTAGGGCACCGGGACCGATTCGGCCTAGGAGGAAGCATTGGCGTGCTAATGGGAGCACGGGTATTGTGTGGCATCCTTAGGGGCTAGCTACCTACTTTGGAGTCATTGCATTACCTTGAAGTCCTATAAGGCAAAGAGATGTCCATATGGTTTAACAGCGCCAGTGGCCATGTAATCAGGATGCATGCTAATGATTATTTTATGCAGGGGCGGTAAGTATATTATTATTATCCTGTATCTTGTGCAGGAAAGCTGGATTCGGCCAATGGTAAAGTAAACATGGTTTATTCCATGTTACATTTATTATGAATTTACTCTGAATGTTGCCTGTCCCTAATAAGTTCATATCTTTAAAATGCTTGTCATTAATAAAATGTTGGTTTAGCTGAGTGGGCCAACGGGGCTCACCAGCGCATTGTTATAATGTGCTGACCCCTCCTCCACAGGTACTGGAGAAGGCTCAGGCGTACGTCCGAATTAAAGCTTTCTGAACTGCTGTTTCCTTTCAAGTTATTTTCCCTAAAAGACGCACAAAGTATTGCGGAGTTTTCAAAGATAACTGCTTATATTTCAAAGTACTAAAGGGGCATGATGTATGGAACGGGAAATTATTTCATGGCAGCCTATCAGTTGTACTTCTTTTCATGAATCAATGTAGCCGAAATGATATTTCAAATATTATCGAAAAAAGTTGTATTTTGACTACAATTATGAAAAAAATGAGTATTTTTTTTCTTCCTATATTGTGTCCCAATGTTTCCGCAACTGTGGCTTATTTTCAAATGTTTCCAATTGATATAAATGTGCATGTTCTAGCCTTGTACAAGTGCAACTCCAGACTTGTACGGCATCACGCCTTAGTGAGGACGATCGATTCGGCGTGAATTGAAGCAAAGCGAGCGATTTCTTGAATCGGAGCGTGACAAGTTGGTATCAAAGTATGGTTTCAAATCCTCGGATTTCAAAAAATATTTTCAAAAAGGAAGTTTTGATACAAATTTTCTCGATTGATGGTGTCGATAGCGCTGGCATGAAATAATGTTCCATACAATAAGCCCATAAATATTTTATGAGTGCTAATGGAATTATTTCCTTGTTGTAGAATGACTAAGGGTGATAGCTCAAAGACGAATTCATCGTCGGATCCGATTGAGAAACTGATTAAGCAAATAGAGGCTCAGAGGAAGCAGAGCGAAGCTCAACATTGCACGCTTCAGGAGCAGCTTCAGTATCAGTTTCAGGAGCAGCTGGATGCTTAACAAAAATAAGTGGATAGTCTAACTCAGATTGTCACTAAGCTGACGGCCGATTCTAATGTTTCTGCAAAGGCCACAACAACCGAGACCGTGGAAGTGCCGGCAGAGAAATCTGAGACACCGACACGGAAGAGAACGAGCTTCAAGTTCTCTGAATTTAAGAGTTGCGACCCGCCTGAATTTAATGGAAAAGAGGAGCCGGATGAGGTGATGGGCTTCTTGAACACACTGGAGGGCTATTTCCGAATGTTAGAGATTCAGGGCAGCAAGATAGTGGAGTGTACCGCTGTACAACTTCGTCTCAAGGCCCAGGAATGGTAATTTCGCAGAGACAGGCACTTTGCAGAAATAGTCAGGATATGAAGATGTCTTGGGAGGCCTTTAAGCAGGCTTTCATTATCCAATTCATTCCACCTGCTATCCGTCAACAAAAAGAGAATGAGTTCATTGCACTTCGACAGGGCAGTATGTCAGTGCATGACTACGAGACAGAGTTTTTGAAGAGAGTCGCATTCGCTGGGTACATGGTACCGAATGACGATGCCAAGCGAGGAAGATTTTTGCAAGGCTTGAATGAAGGCCTGGAGCGGGATGTTCTAAGTCGAAAATATACGTCTTACCGGGAGGCGTACGAGACAGCTCTCAAAATGGAGAGATTTCATCAACCGGGTAGTCGTGGGACAATACAGAGCAACCAAGGACTTAGTAATCAGAAACGACCTTGGTCTGCAGAAAGAAATGACGCGCCTAAGCGTCCGAATACGGGCAATAACAAAGGACCGTATCAGAAACTGCGTTGCAACAGGTACAATCGGATTGGTCATCGTCGCGAGGACTGTCGCGTCGGGTGTTACAAATGTGGGGGAATGAATCACATGGCATTTGAATACATAACTAGGGAAGAGAACCAGTATCCTCCTCATGGAAATAATAACAATCACTATCGTGGGCATAACAACAATCAGAACCGGGGCCAACACAACAACCAGCATCGTGGCCAAGAGCCACCAGCCTTGCCAGCTCCAACTGGGAATGCACCGAATCAACAAGGTGGCCAAGCAAGGGTTTATGCCTTGACTCAGGCAGAGGCCCAGACCGCAGAGAATTTTATAACAGGTATGTTGCTGTACAAAGGCATACCTACAAGAGTACTTTTTGATTCTGGCGCTACTCATTGCTTTATCTCTTCTGATTTTGCAACGGAAAATAAATTTTGTATGACTCAACTAAAGACAGCTTTGTGTGTTAGTACTCCTTCGGGAGTAGATATGCCTGCAACTTTGATTTACAGGGACGGCTACATTAAAATTGGAGGAAAGACTTTATCTCTGGACGCAATTGTACTCGACATCAAAGAGTACGATATCATATTGGGAATGGACTGGCTCGGCGCCTGTCATGCAACAATCGACTGCGTGGATAAGAGAGTTGTGTTTCGCCTACCCGGAGAAACAGAATTCTCTTACTCGTACGGTTCGGCGTTCCAAGGACCTATGGTAATATCGACATTTACAGCAAGGCACATGCTATACTCAGGGTGTGAAGGCTTTTTCGCTTCCGTCCAAGACACTCGAATGAAGAGTGTAGGCTCGAATCAGACCGAAATTGTGGCAGAGTTTCCCGATGTGTTTTCGGACGAGATACGTGGGATACCGCCGGATAGAGAAATTGAATTCACAATTGATACATTTCCGGATACTCGTCCGATATCCAAGATGCCGTACAGGATGGCTCCGACAGAATTGAAGGAACTATAGGTACAGCTACAAGAATACTAGACTGGAGATACATTCGCCCAAGTATGTCTCCATGGGGAGCTCCAGTGCTGTTTGTAAAGAAGAAGGATGGGACAATACGGCTATGCATTGATTATAGAGAACTGAATAAGGCAACCATCCGTAACAAGTATCCCTTACTAAGAATAGATGATCTGTTCGATCAGCTACAAGGGGCGACCGTGTTTTCTAAAATCGATCTTCGTTTTGGATACCATCAGTTGAAGATCAGACCCGAAGATGTTCCTAAGTCAGCATTCCGTACGAGATACGAACATTATGAGTTTTTGGTCATGTCGTTCGGCTTGACCAATGCTCCAGCAGCCTTTATGGATTTAATGAATAGAGTGTTTCGACCGTTCTTAGACAAGTTCATTGTCGTGTTCATCGATGACATCTTGATCTACTCAAAAGACAGGGAGACTCATGTCGGACACTTGAGAGAAGTACTTCAGACGCTGCGGGACAACCAGCTCTATGCAAAGTTGAGCAAGTACGAGTTTTGGATGAACAGCGTGTCGTTCTTTGGACATGTTGTTTCGGCGGAAGGTGTTGCCGTCGACCCAAAGAAGATTGAGGCAGTTGTGTACTGGAAGCAGCTTGCATCAGCTAGTGAGATACGGAGTTTCCTTGGTTTAGCCGGGTACTATCATAGATTTGTGAAAGACTTCTCGAGAATCGCATCGTCTTTGACTCGCCTAACTCAGAAGGAAGTCGCATTTAAGTGGACCGATGACTGTGAGAGTAGTTTCCAAGAACTCAAGCAGCAGCTCGTCACAGCTCCAATTTTAGCACTTTCGGAAGGCTCCGAGGGATTTCAGATCTATAATGACGCGTCGGGACTTGGTTTGGAATGTGTTCTTATGCAACGTGGGAAGACAATTTCTTATGCATCGAGACAACTCAAACAACATGAGAAGAATTACCCAACACATGATTTGGAACTGGCGGCGATTGTGTTCGCGTTGAAATTGTGGCGACACTATCTCTATGGTGTGTCCTGCGAGATCTTCACGGATCACAAGAGCCTGAAATATATATTCACACAGAAAGAATTGAATTTGAGGCAGCGGCGTTGGTTAGAATTGATCAAGGACTATGACTTGACAATCTCCTACACGTCGGGTAAAGGAAACGTGGTAGCTGATGCCTTGAGTCGGAAATTTGTTGGGTCCCTAACAATAGAAAAAGAGGTACTACGGGATCTTGAAGAGATGGGCATCGAGTTCAGGATCCATCCGCAGAATGTGCAGTTGGCTCAGTTACAACTTGAGCCGAGTCTCCAGGGAAGGATTAAGATTGCTCAGAAGGATGACCCGTTTCTGCAGAAGATACGCGAGTTGATTCTAACAGGAAAGGCGTCAGACTTTACCGTTGAAGATGACACTATTCGTGTCAAGGGAAGATTGTGCGTCCCTAAGGATGAGAATATCAGGAAGGAAATACTGACCGAGGCTCATTTTGCGAAGTATTCCTTGCATCCGGGAAGCACGAAAATGTATAAAGATCTGTGCACAACATTTTGGTGGCATGGCATGAAGAAGGATGTGGCGCTATTTGTGTCACAATGCATGGATTGTCAGCGTATGAAGGTCGAACACCAACGGCCAGGCGAAGAATTACAAAATTTGGCTATTCTACTGTGGAAGTGGGATAATATCTGTATGAATTTTATAGTCGGCTTGCCAAGAACTCAGAAGGGAAATGATGTAATTTGGGTTATCGTGGATAGATTAACCAAGTCGGCACATTTTATTCCAATAAAAGTTACATGGGGAGTAGAACGGTTGGCTCAAATCTACATAAATGAAATTGTCTGATTGCATGGGGTACCAGCTTCTATAGTGTCGGATAGAGACGAAAGATTCTTGTCGCAATTTTGGATAAGTCTGTACTCAGCAATGGGCACAAAGTTGAACTTCGGTACGGCATACCATCCGCAGACTGATGGTCAGACAGAGAGAGTAAATCAGATTCTTGAAGATATATTGAGATTGTGCGTGCTTGATTCAAAGACAAATTGGGACGCGCATCTCGCATTGGCAGAATTTGCCTATAACAACAGTTATCAGGCAAGTATTCAAATGGCCCCGTACGAAGCCTTATATGGACAAAAATATCGATCACCGATATGCTGGGATGAAGTCGGTGAACTGCAAGTGCTCGGACCAGAACTTGTGGAACAGGCCGTCGAGAGGGTTCGTTTAATTCAAGAAAGACTTAGAGTTGCTCAAAGTCGATAGAAGAGTTATACGGACGTACATCGACGACCTTTGGAATTCACAGCAGGTGATCATGTCTTCTTGAAGGTCACACCCATGCGAGGTGTGATGCGGTTTGGGATGAAAGGAAAGCTCAGCCCGAGATTCGTCGGACCATTCGAGATTTTGGAGAAGGTAGTAACAGTGGCTTATCGACTTGCGCTACCTCCGGCCTTGGCTGATGTGCACGATGTCTTCCATGTATCCCAACTGCGGAAGTACGTGCATGATCCAAGCCATGTAGTGAACTTCGATCAGCTGCAGCTGAGCGCTGACCTATCCTACACTGAAGAGCCTGTCCAGATTTTGGACAAAAAAGAGAAAGTTTTACGGATTCGGACAGTATCTTTAGTCAATGTGCTATGGTGGAACCATGCTGTAGAGGAGTCGACATGGGAATTAGAGGAAGAGATGCGGGTGAAATACCCCTCGCTATTTGATAATCTTGAGGTAGGACTTTTGCTTTAAGTTTCGAGGACGAAACTTTTTCTTAGTGGTATATTATGTAGTGTCCCGCTCCCAGCGGTTCACTATGTAAGGCTTGTGGCTTGGCTAACTCGGTCGGAACCGAGTATTGGAGAAACTTACCGTCGGCACCGAATCGATCACGGACAAGTGCATAAGAACCTTTCCAACTGATGGATTGGTTTCTCTTGAAATGCGTCCAAGAGTTTTCTTTGGATGTTTTGCTGCTAGTTTTGTTGCTTGGTTTTGATGGATGCTTTTCTGAATGGTTTTCGATGATTTGATTCCTGCCCGTTTTTATCGATTTGCATAGAATTCATTCTTGAGAATGCTGAGAGAAGAGAACACAACGAGACGGATTATTAACCAAACTTTTGGTGCCAATACAGACTGACGCGTGACGGAAGGCTAAGCGTACAGGTGTTCCTCTCTCTCTCGACGATTATCTAATTTGGTGAGTGTGGATCTCTGTGGTGGTATTGTCCCTCTCTCTATTCCTTCATGCCAACTAAATAATTGTCTTGCAACATCCGTTTATCGATATCAAGTTGCTAAATGCCACATGTTAATACCACTAAGAAGCTAGAGATGAATGCTAGTCCATAGAACATTGAAATGAATGCTAGTCCGTTGAACATTGAATGAATCGATTACACTGTTAACAACAATTGAGATTATGCTTGTCCACTGAACATTGAATTGAGATTGAATTGATGCCTAGAATGATGATGAAATGCTGTAAAATGAACAAGTTGTCTATTTACTTTCAAAACTACCATGCATTGTATGCTTATCGAGTCGGTTACGCATTCGCATGGTCATGGACAACTTGTGCACAAGGTTTGGTGGTGTGTTTCCTCGAATCGGTACTGGGGCGCCGGGACCGATTCGGCCTAGGAGGAAGCATTGGCGTGCTAATGGGAGCACGGGTATTGTGAGGCATCCTTAGGGGCTAGCTACCTACTTTGGAGTCATTGCATTACCTTGAAGTCCTATAAGGCAAAGAGATGTCCATATGGTTTACCAGCGCCAGTGGCCATGTAATCAGGATGCATGCTAATGATTATTTTATGCAGGGGCGGTAAGTATATTATTATTATCCTGTATCTTGTGCAGGAAAGCTGGATTCGGCCAATGGTAAAATAAACATGGTTTATTCCATGTTATATTTATTATGAATTTACTCTGAATATTGCCTGTCCCTAATAAGTTCATATCTTTAAAATGCTTGTCATTAATAAAATATTGGTTTAGCTGAGTGGGCCAACGGGGCTCACCAGCACATTGTTATAATGTGCTGACCCCTCCTCCACAGGTACTGGAGAAGGCTCAGGCGCACGTCCGAATTAAAGCTTTCTGAACTGCTGTTTCCTTTCAAGTTGTTTTCCCCAAAAGACGTACAAAGTATTACGGAGTTTTTAAAGATAGCTGCTTATATTTCAAAGTACTAAAGGGGCATGATGTATGGAACGGGAAATTATTTCATGGCAGCCTATCAGTTGTACTTCTTTTCATGAATCAATGTAGCCAAAATGGCATTTCAAATATTATCGAGAAAAGTTGTATTCTGACTACAATTATGAATAAAATGAGTATTTTTTTCTTCCTATATTGTGTCCCAATGTTTTCGCAACTGTGGCTTATTTTCAAATGTTTCCAATTGATATAAATGTGCATGTTCTAGCCTTGTACAAGTGCAACTCCAGACTTGTACAGCATCACGCCTTAGCGAGGACGATCAATTCGGCGTGAATCGAAGCAAAGCGAGCGATTCCCCGAATCGGGGCGTGATACTAATAGTCGTTACTAGCGACGAAATAAGCGACGTAACAACGACGTATATTAATTACATGAGCTAGTCGTCGCGAAACGTCGCTCTGACGTCGCTAATAGTGACTAATTTAGCGATGGTAGTATTAGCGTCGCTAAATTATAATTATATTCCCCCCCACCGATTTATTTCCCCCTATTTTACTCTCTCACTCTCTCTCCTCCCCCCTCCGGCGCTCTCACTCTCTCCGACGACTCTCCTCCCTCTCCGGCGTCTCTCACTCTCTCCGGCGACTCTTCTCCCTCTCCGGTACGTGACTCTCCCCCTCCCTCTCTTTCTCTCTCCGGCTGTTTTGGTTGTTGGTGGTTGGGGGATGCGGGTGGCTCGGGAGGAGGGGCAGGGGGGATGCGGGTGGTTGGGGGTGAGTAGGTGGTGGCTAGGGGGTGGGGCAGGGGAGACGAGGGCGGCTGGGGGAGGGAAGCTAGGGTTAGGGTTCGGGTTAGGGGTGGGTATGTGGGGGCTGGAGGGGCGGGGGGGTGGGGACGGCTGGGGGAGGAGAGCAGGGGGGTGGGGGGCGGCTGGGGGAAAGCGGGGGAGGGTAGGGGCGGCTGGGGGAGGGGAGCGGGGGGGAAGGGTGGGGGCGGCTTGGGGAGGAGAGCAGGGAGGTGGGGGCGGCTGGGGGAGGGAAGCAGGGGGGAGGGTGGGGTTAGGGTTCGGGTTAGGGTTGGGTATGTGTGGGTGGAGGGGAGGGGAGCGGGAAGGAGGGGGGGTGGGGGAGGGGAGCAGGCAGCAGGGGAGGTTTAGGGTTCGGGGTGGTGTAGGGGGGAGGGGGCTTGGTCAGGGGCACCGATAGTGCCGAAAAATCTGATAATTTAGTAATAATTATTTGTTTTCCGACACCGAAAAATGTGATACTCCGATTCGAACGCACCGATAGTGCCGATATTTGTAACAAGTAGTTTTGTTGGTTGGTTAATTGGTAACATGGTGATCGGAACATATAGTCCCTGTAGCCATTCGACTTGCGAGGCAGAAACTATGGTACGACATGGTGATCAGGACATAGTCCCTGCAGCCATTCGACTGGCGAGGCAGAAACTATGTAGCCGTAGATAAAGTTGATTGTCCTCCGACCCTCATCCCCCGACAATGATGATATGACAACCTATCACTATATCTTATATAGTAGTAGATGATGTCTTAGTATTACATTATGTGAGTTCATCTTGATTCTGTTACATTCTTCAGATACTAGATACGATAAGAACATATACTACACCATATGTACAGAACATAGATGATTCACACTAATGTATGCTAGAATAAATTTTGGGTTGTGTTCTGAGCCATCCGTTCTCACACTTGGCAAAAAATTAAATTTTTTGCATTTATCTGCTTTCGAAAATGTACTTGAACGAGATAATGGTTCCTTTAGTTAGCTTGCTTATGTTACAATTATATTATTTGTTAATATCGATCTTACTAGATGGCACCCATGACCCAAGGAGCGGCACATCGTTTGAGAGAAACAGTGAATGCTGAGGTGGCTCCTCCTACTGTTAAGGAGGAAGTGGCACCGGTAGCTAGTGATACCGGGAGTTCTATTCATCCAACACCGGTAGCTAGTGAGACCGGGAGTTCTATTCATCCAACACTTGCAATGGACTACATCTCTCCTGCCGCCGTCGATCCCACTTTTTCGAGGTGGTTGCGTGATCGTATCACTGAGCGTTTGCGTGAGCTGCGTGGTTCTCATTAGCTATTAGTACTTATTTGTATTGGACTATTTGTATTGGGTTATTTTTGTATTAGACTATTTGTATTGGACTACATATATGAATTAGTACTGTGTCAATCTCTGGATTGTATTGGATTACGACATGGTGACCAGGACATAGTCCCTGCAGCCATTCGACTGGCGAGGCAGAAACTATGTAGTCGTAGATAAAGTTGACTGTCCTTCGACCCTCATCCCTCGACAATGATGATATGACAACCTATCACTATATCTTATATAGTAGTAGATGATGTTTTAGTATTACATTATGTGAGTTCATCTTGATTCTGTTATATTCTTCAGATACTAGATACGATAAGAACATATACTACACCATATGTACAGAACATAGGTGATCAGGACATAGTCCCTGCAGCCATTCGACTGGCGAGGCAGAAACTATGTAGCCGTAGATAAAGTTGACTGTCCTTCGACCCTCATCCCTTGGCAATGATGATATGACAACCTATCACTATATCTTATATAGTAGTAGATGATGTCTTAGTATTACATTATGTGAGTTCATCTTGATTATGTTACATTCTTCAGATACTAGATACGATAAGAACATATGCTACACTATATGTACAGAACATAGATGATTCACACTAATGTATGCTAGAATAAATTTTGGGTTGTGTTCTGAGCCATTCGTCCCCATACTTGGCAATTAAGCATGTGAAATATATCATTGAAGAACATAAAACTTGTGGTTGTTACTGCAGAAAGTGCAGACTGACATAAACTAACGCACAAAAAGGAGGAGATCAAAGCTGTAACAAGTAAAGTTGTGTTTTGGATGTTCTACTCTTGTAAGCTCTTTGTTCACAAAGCAAGATATAATGAATATAGAACAAGTTTCGAGTTTATAACTCTTGTAAGCTCTATACTTGAGTTACGAACTCGATACTTGTTCTGTATTCTTTAATTATAGCATGCTTTGTGAACAAAGAGTTTACAAGAGTTCTTTTTCTAAAGCACAACTTTTCTTGGTCCAGCTTAGAGCTCCTCATTTTCGTGCGTCAGTTCATGTTGGTCTTCACTTTCTGCAGTAACTTCCTCCAATTAACCTCCCTCCCTTGGCAATGATGATACGACAACCTATCTTGATTCTGTTATTATAGTAGATGATGTCTTAGTATTACATTATGTGGGTTCATCTTGATTCTGTTATATCCTTTAGATACTAGATTCGATAAGAACATATACTACACCATATGTACAGAACATAATGATCCACACTAATGTATGCTAGAATGAATTTTGGGTTGTGTTCTGAGCCATCCGTTCTCACACTTAAAACATATATGAATTAGTACTGTGAGAGCGCCGAAGAGAGTGAGAGCGCCGGAGGGGGGGACGAGAGAGAGTGAGAGAGTAAAATGGGAGGAAATGAATTGGTGGGGGGAATATAATTAGAATTTAGTGACGTTCATCCTAACATCGCTAAATTAGTCGCTATTAGCGACGTCATAGCGACGTTTCGCGACGACTAGCTCATGTAACTATGTAGCCGTAGATGAAGTTGACTGTCCTCCGACCCTCATCCCTCGGCAATAATGATACGACAACCTATCTCTATATCTTATATAGTAGTAGATGATGTTTTAATATTACATTATGTGAGTTCATCTTGATTCTGTTACATTCTTCAGATACTAGATACTAGATTCGATAAGAACATATACTACACCATATGTACAGAACATAGATGATTCACACTAATGTATGCTAGAATAAATTTTGGGTTGTGTTCTGAGCCATCCGTTCTCACACTTAAAACACATATGAATTAGTACTGTGTGTCAATCTTTGTTTTTGTATTTTTGGCGAAGCCAGGGATTGGATTCTGTATTTTGTATTTTAGATTCTGTATTTTGGCCCCAGCTCCAGCTCCAGCTCCATTTGCATTAATCTACGGTACGACATGGTGATCAGGACATAGTCCCTGCAGCCATTCGACTGGCGAGACAGAAACTATGTAGCCGTAGATAAAGTTGACTGTCCTTCGACCCTCATCCCTTGGCAATGATGATATGACAACCTATCACTATATCTTATATAGTAGTAGATGATGTCTTAGTATTACATTATTTGAGTTCATCTTGATTCTGTTACATTCTTCAGATACTAGATACGATAAGAACATATACTACACCATATGTACAGAACATAGATGATTCACACTAATGTATGCTAGAATAAATTTTGGGTTGTGTTCTGAGCCATCCGTTCTCACACTTGGCAAAAAATTGATTTTTCTGTATTTCATCTGCTTTCAAAAATGTACTCAAACGAGATGGCACCCGTTCTCACAGATGGCACATAAGACCCGAGGATCTCGCTTGAGGGAGGCACAGATGGCTGTGAAAGAGGAGGTGGCTCCAGCTCCAGAGGGTAGTTCCACCGAGAGAGCTGCTCCAGAAGTAATTCCTAAAGCCGAGGGAGCTGTGAAGGAGGAGGTGGCACCACAGGACAGTTCCACCGGGAGTTCCAGTCATCCATCTCCTCTGGATATTGATCTGGCTGCCGCAGATCCTACTTATGCGCGCTGTCTGAGGGAGTTCTATCTGCTCCAGTATAGACGACAGTAGATACATATATTGACTGGATTTATTTTGATGGATATATCTCATCTGGATATTGTGATGGATATTTGTTTTGATGGATATATCTCCTTTTGGATATTGTGATGGATATTTGTTTTCTTGTGTGTGAAGTATATTGGTATAGCTTGTTGTGTGATGCATATTGTGATGTATATTTGTTTGTGTGATGTGTGATGCATATTGTGATGTTTCGAGAGGCTTGAGGAGACGACCAATTATTTTTGGTCTATTCTGGATTGTATTGTGCGGGCCGGTGTTGAGTGTTCCACCGAAGGGGTCGGCGAACCCAGGGATTTGATTCTGTATTTTGGATTGTACATTTGCATTTTGGATTCTTTTTTTTTAATTTTTTTTTAATTTAGTGACGTTTATATTCGTCGCTAAAATTTAGCGACGAATATAAAGGTCGCTAAAAACGTCGCTAAATTGTTGACGTGGCAAATAATCTGATGCCACCACATCGTCGCAAGAACGTCGCTAATGTGTCGCTAATCGGCGACCACTTGAAAACGTCACAAATAACGTCGCAAATTAGCGACGTTATAAACGTCGCTAACTAACGTCGCCCTAGCGACGTTTTGCGACGTTTTCTCGATTAGCGACACGTTTTTTTCGTCGTTTATTAAACGTCGCTAATTTAGTTTAGCGACGTTTTGGCCGAGTTTAGCGACGTTATGGAACGTCGCTAATCTGACAAATTGTTGTAGTGACTAAGTTATATTCGCTAATGTAGGTTTCAGTTCCGGGACCTAACCTGATATTCCTCTGTCGTCACCTATAGCACCGAAAACACCGAGACAAGTTTCATACTATTCATGTTCGTATTTTATTTAATAATTAAATGTACTGCATCATTAGGACTATATATATTGTATCGCTACTGATTCACGTGTTCCCTTTCGGACTCCAAATTGATTGCTTGATTGACTCATTGACTCGAAAATTGGGGGAATAGTCTAGTAACTGTGTCACGCCCCAGTACCGAAATACGAAGACGGACTAGGCCAGCTACTCCATATGAGGTACGTAACGTCATACGGCGATCGTGGCTGTCGAGAGACTAGGGGGTACATGCTACAATCAAGTCTCCTATGGTCCCACAGAGTTCTATGTCTCAATCAATCAAGTCACATCAGCAATTAAATGAACATTAAAGATAAAGCAGTAAGGCGTCCCCGACGCTTCATCAAAATGGTCATGAGAGACTAGCTTTATAATTTAGCTATCTTAGAGAGTCAGAAGTACAAAATTATACACAGCTGCAGTCTGTTTAATTACAATTATGTACTGACACCAAAATATCGAGTAATCCGGCTAACAGGTGCCGGTGGCTAAACGCCGCAAAAGTATAAGCAGGAGTGGTGGAGAAGAAACCCACTCGAGTCCCCGAACCGCTATGCTCCTAGTATGCACCATGGATGTCAGGGAGGAAGATCGTGTCCTCCGGCTCTGCTACGAGATCTGGCCAAACAAAACCAGCGGGGTCAGCCCCGAATAGCAAGTACCGCCAAAGGGGCACAAGAGTTAAGATTAAAAATCCAGTTAATAGAATGATTGATAATAGTAATACTTATGCTACTATTATAGGATAGCACAACATCTTCGAACCAATATGGCACCCTTACAACCAAACAAGGACAAAAGGTGCCGCATGGAGTCGGGACGTGTCGTACTCTATAACATTCACATAAGTTAAAAGGTATAAACAATAAAATCTCCTGATCGTGACTTCGGTCGATAGCCTGTCGCAGCACAATAACCAATCCAACAATCAAACAAGAACATGGGTTGGATCATGCACCATGATAGACCACGTTCCTCAGTCATTCACAGAAGTAGCACTTCACAACCAGAATATGTCTTCCGTTCATAACTTCGGTCCACAGCCTATCATAGTACGATAACCAACCCAACAATCAAACAAGAACTGGGTTGGATCACATACCATGACAGTCCGCTTCCTTCAGTTATTCACGAAAGGTAATAGGATACAAGCAAGTCATTTTTTACGGCCAATCAAGCCTACGAGTTTCTAGTGGGACGAGGTTATCCTCGCATCATGTTATTTAGAAAATCCTCAGATCGTATCTTTCCAGCAAGGCTAGCCAACCCAGGGGTTCGCGTAGACAGGTGTTATTGAGCACAGGTCCCTCGTAAGGCCACCTTGCCAAAACATATATTATATAGCAGGAATTAATCGGATACAGTCATCCACTCGTTGCAGATGACACAGTATCCGTGGAGACCAGCCGGCGCGTCAAGACAATATTTCAAGGCGGCTGGTGTAACACGATCTCGGGATTCTGCCCTTCCCTATGCATCTAGTATATTTAGTTGCCTAGTTTAACCTTAGGTGAAATCTTGGACTCACATGCTGTGGCCTGCATGATTATCCTCCTAAAGTCGTACTTTAGTACGAGTACCCCAAAGAGGATCCATGTCAATCAGTATGTCAACATGTGCTACCCTCCATAGTGTAATACATCATTGCAAATACGCCACGTAGAGTTACGAGTCTTTTGTCGAGCATGAACAAGAACTGGGACATTCAGGTACATGTATCAGGTGGGAACACTTGTTCACCGAGATCTCATTAGTGCTCATATCATGCTCGGGACAAAAGGCGTAAGGATATAAAATGGGCATATAATATCTGATAAAATATCAAAAGCGTACGCACAAAAGCACGCACGCTTAAGGGGAGCTGCGTGCGTGAAAAAGTCACACAGGCTCACTCAAGGCAGCGTACGTGAAAAGTCACGCAGGCTCAAGAGGAGAGCTGCGTGAAAAGTCACGCAGACTCAAGGGAAGAGCTGCGTGAAAAGTCACGCAGACTCAAGGGAAGAGCTGCATGAAAAGTCACGCAGACTCAAGGGAAGAGCTGCGTGAAAAGTCACGCAAACTCAAGGGAAGAGCTGCGTGAAAAGTCACGCAGACTCAAGGAAAGAGCTGCGTGAAAAGTCACGCAGACTCAAGGAAAGAGCTGCGTGAAAAGTCACGCAGACTCAAGGGAAGAGCTGCGTGAAAAGTCACGCAAACTCAAGGGAAGAGCTGTGTGAAAAGTCACGCAGACTCAAGGGAAGAGCTGCGTGAAAAGTCACGCAGACTCAAGGGAAGAGCTGCGTGAAAAGTCACGCAAACTCAAGGGAAGAGCTGCGTGAAAAGTCACACAAACTCAAGGGAAGACACGCTTCCAACAGGAAGCGTGCTCAAACAGGAGCACACTGCTCTCTGTCTTCTCCAAACAGCAAGAACACCATGGATGATCCCAAAACTTCAAAACGTCACAACTTGGCCATCCGAACTCCAAATCCGGATTTCTAAAGTTCCATCTTGGGTGAAATGGAACTCTCTTCCACATGGAAGCATCAAAAACCCATAAAATCCAACTAAAGTAGATCAAACCATGCAAAATCCAAAAATGATTAAAAACTTAGATCTACAAAAATCAAAGCTTCAAAATGGAAATTTCCAAGTTCTAAACTAATATAGATTGAGAAGAATAACATGTTTTGGCAAATAGTTTTGTAAGAAATCATTGACAAAATTATGGATCCATCTCTTGAGCAAGTTGGTACTTGCCTTGGTTGGTGGAGGAAATAAATGAGAGGAAGTAAATGAGAGGAGAGAGAATGAGATGAGTTGTATTTATAATCTTGAACCCAAGGGTTCATGATGAACCAAAGGGTTCATGATGAACCATTGGTGAACCAAGAATAGGTTACCCAAATGAGCCAAAACTGTAGGCCCAAATGCAGAAAATAAATTAGAAAATAATATTTTATCGAATATTTTTGGGAAATGCATGAAGAAATACTGCATAATAAATATCGTATAAATACAAGGTAAATACAATTTATCGGATTACGTATTAAAATACGTATTCCAGGATTGGGGAGTGACATCTCTACCCTTCTTAGAAAAATTCCGTCCTCAGAATTTTAGCCAAGACAGGATAGTGAAATCAGGGCAAGCAAGGCATAATCATATACAAGTTAACTATCATAGCGGTTATTATCATACATCATAAAGTACAAAACAAGCAGGTGCAGATAAGCATGGAATCGTGTCAATAAGGTACAAAAATATACCTTATTAGTCAAACAAATGCGGATACCGAGATCTGATCTCGTCCTCGCACTCCCAGGTTGATTCTTCCAAAGAGTGATGGTTCCAAGAAACACGGACAAGGCTTATCGTCCGATTCTTGAGTACCTTCTCTCGCCGGTCTAAAATAGATACGGGTTGTTCCTCGTAAGTTAGGTCGGTACCAACGACTAACTCAGAATGATCGAGGACATGACTCGAATCCGGGACATGTCCACGTAATTGGGACACATGAAACACATCATGTATGCCAGTTAACGAAGGCGGAAGGGCAAGTCGATAAGCCACATCGCCTACCCGAGCGAGGATCTTAAAAGGACCAACGTATCTTGGACTAAGCTTTCCTCGGGTTCCAAATCTGATGATACCCCGAGTAGGCAAAATCCGCAAAAATACTTGGTCGCCAACTTTGAACTCTAGAGGCCTACGATGCTGATCTGCCTAATGACGATGTCGGTCCTGCGTAACTCGAAGGCGTTCTTTGACCAACTTAACTATCTCCACAGTCTGTGTGATCATCTCTGGTCCCAACAACTTCCGTTCTCCGACGTCGTCCCATGCCAAAGGGGACCTGTACTTCCTTCCGTACAATGCTTCGAACGGGGCCATCTGAATGCTAGCCTGATAGCTGTTGTTATAGGAGAACTCCACTAGATGAAGGTGGTCCTCCCAAGATCCGCCAAAATCCAAGGTACACGCCCGTAGCATATCTTCTAACGTCTGGATGGTTCTTTCTGATTGCCCGTCGATTTGTGGATGATAAGCAGTACTGAATCTTAACTTGGTTCCCAAACTTTGGTATAAGCTCCGCCAAAAATGGGAAGTAAACCGCATATCCCGATCTGATACTATACTAACTGGAACACCGTGCTGCCTTACTATCTGCTTCATGTACATTTCTGCTAACTGCTCAGTAGTCTGTCCAACTCGGAAGGGAAGGAAATGAGCGACCTTCGTGAGTCGATCTACTATTACCCAGACTGCATTCTTACCAGTCGGGGATCTAGGTAAACCGGTCACAAAATCTATCGTGATGTGCTCCTATTTCCATTCTGGGATAGGAAGCGGCTGTAGCAACCCTGCTGGTCTCTGCTGCTCGGCTTTCACCTGCTGACATACCAGACACTTGGATACAAATCTTACTATCTCTCTTTTCATGCCATTCCACCAAAAGTACTTCCTGATATCTCGATACATCTTCGTTCCTCCTGGATGAATGGAGTAAATAGAACTATGAGCTTCGGACATAACTTCTTGCCGAAGGTCTCCACTCGGTACACAGAGTCTGTTTCCAAACCTGAGCGTACCATCTTCATGAATTACTAACTCCTTCCTACAGCCTGATTCACACTCCGATCGCAACTTCTGGATCTCCTGCTTGTGCTGCCCTTATCCTTTCTACTAAGGTTGAATGAATCTGCATACTGGTCATTCTTCCTATATCCCTTGGCAAAACTACTTCGATTCCCATACTCTGAAGGTCTTCTAAAATATGCTTCTGCGAGGTCAAGATAAAGGCACTGTCTCTCCTACTCAGTGCATCTGCAACTATATTTGCCTTGCCTGGATGATACTGAAGATCTAAGTCAAAATCATTCAGTAGTTCTAACCATCTTCTTTGCCTCATGTTCAAATCTTGCTGCGTGAATACGTATTTCAAACTCTTATGATCAGTATAGATCTCTATCCGATCTTCGTATAAATAATGCCTCTACAACTTGAGTGAAAATACCACAGCTGCTAACTCCAAATCGTGAGTCGGGTAATTCTTCTCATGGTCTCGAAGCTGTCGAGACGCATATGATATCACATTTCTGTACTGCATCAATACACATCCAAGACCCTTCCCAGATGCGTCACAATATACTGTAAAGCCTCCCGCTCCTACTGGAAGCGTCAAGATCGGGGCTGAGATCAATCTCTTTTTCAATTCTTCAAAGGATGCCTGACAGCTAGCTGACCAAACAAACTCTACGTCCTTGTGCGTCAAACGCGTTAAGGGCGCAGAGATCTTGGCAAAGTCTGCCACGAACCTTCTGTAGTAACCAGCTAATCCTAAGAAACTTCGCACTTCTGCAATCGTTCTCGGGACTGGCCAATGCTCTACGGCCTCATTCTTCTTCGGATCCACTGACACTCCTACCCCAGAAATTACATGCCCCAGGAACGAAATGTGATCTAACCAGAATTCACACTTGTCGAGCTTCACATAAAGTTGATGCTCCCTCAATGTCTGTAAGACAGTCCTAAGATGTTTCTCATGCTCCTCTTCACTGCTGGAATAGACAAGAATGTCATCTAGGAACACCACCACAAATTTATCCAAATACGGCAAAAAGATGCGGTTCATTAAATCCATGAATACTGCGGGAGCGTTGGTTAGTCCAAAGGACATTACTAAAAACTCATATTGCCTATATCTAGATCTGAATGCTGTCTTCGATATGTCTTGCTCCCGGACTCTTACTTGATATTATCCTGACCGAAGATCGATCTTGGAAAAGATGCTGGCCTTGCTCAACTGGTCAAACAGGTCATCAATCCTTGGTAGTGGGTACTTATTCTTCACTGTTACTGCATTCAGCTTGCGGTAGTCGATGCACATCCTCGTCGACCCATCCTTCTTGGGAACTAGAATCACTGGCGCGGCCCAGGGCGATTTACTGTCTCGGATGAATCCCTTAGACTTCAACTCTTCTTCATGTTGATACAACTTATCCTGTTCTGATGGCGACATTCTGTAAACTCTGTCTGTAATAGGCCTCGTTCCAGGGTTCAACTCAATGCTAAATTCTACCTCTCTGACTGGGGGTATCCCTGGGAGCTCATCAGGAAAGACGTCGAGAAAATCTTCGACCACTCTCGGAATCTGTCCTGGCTCTGACACTGCTGCTGAGATGACGCCTCCGGCCTGATTCTTCAAGGTTCGAGTAAAGATGAACTGCTCCATCCCAGGAACGCTGAATATGACCCTACCTCCTCTATAATCAATTGTCGTATGACTGTCTCTCAACCAGTCCATGCCAAGAACGACATCAAAATTCTTTATAGGGAATTCAATCAATGATGCGGGCAGTAAATGCCCACACACCTCCACCGGACATGAAAAGCGTACTTTTCTAACTTCTACGAGCCCATTGCCGGTGAGTATATCCATCCTCTCCGACAATGTCTCAAACTCTAATCCAATCCGTATAGCATATTGTGCAGAGATGAATGAATGAGTAGCGCCTGAATCAAATAGTGCTACAGCGGGAAATGAGGTGACGAGAATTTTACCTGCCACCACGTCACTAGACGCTAGAGCCTCTCCCAAGGTTAATGTGAGAGCCTGGCCCTGCGGAGCCCCTTGTTGCGGCCTTCCTCGACCATGCTGTTGCTGTCTCTGAGGGCCTTCGGCTTCCTGTGCCTGGCGGAACATCTGTGCCTGCGTTGGTGGACGCTGGGCTAGGGGCCTTACTGCTAATACTGGCCCTCCACTCGGGGTTGCCACAGGAGCTGGCAATGCTGGAAACTGCTGAGCTGGCCCTCCCGGCCTCTGCATCACAGGACAAGTGGAGATACGGTGGTCTGAACTACCACACCTCAAGCATAAGCCATTCGCTGACCGACACACCTCCCTCGTGTGCCCTGCCTTCCCACAGAAAGTACAGCCCTGGGGTGCTTCCTAACGCTGTTGTTGGTTCCTCGGCTGCTGATGCCGAACTGGCGCTGTATTAGTTGACACGGCCGTCCTCCGTGGCGCTCCTGCATCATGAATACGTACACCGGGTGCTGGTGCCGATGTTCGCTGCATTGCTCCTCCTCCAACCTGGAAATGAGATCTCTTCTGACCTCCTGTCCTCGATGCCAACCTCTGCTGGGTAAGCTCGTACCTCCGAGCGGCCGTCAAAATAGCGTCAAACGTCTGGTAATCGTGTCCTTCCACAAGCTGTAGTAGTTCCAAATGAAGTCCCTGCTGGAACCTCATAGCCTTCTCTGGCTCCGTTGCCACCATTGCTGGTGCGAAACGGCACAATCTACAGAACTCTGCTGCATACCCATCTACGGTCTTGCCTGCTTGCTTGAGACTGATAAACTTCTGCTGGAGCTCATATCGAGCTACTACGCCAAAATACTTGGCCTTGAATCTGTCACTGAAGGTGGTCCAACGAACAGGGCGTCTTGCACCAACTTCTTCTGATGCCCACTAGTCGCGGGCAAGATCCTGAAGTACCAATTTGACCTGATCAACCTTCTCATCATCTGGAACCTTGGCTGCCACAAGAATGGCTTCAATGTCTTGAATCCATGCATCCGCAGTGATGGCATCCTCCGTGCCATCAAAATACCTCGGGTTCAAGCGACGGAACCTTCCTGATGCTCTCGAGTCAACCCCGGCACTCCTCTCAAGAGCTAACTGAATCCCTTGGTTCAGCAACATGTTCTGCTCCTGCTGCTGAGTCTGTTGCTGTTGGTTAGTGACAGGAAACCCTCGGATGATCTCCAGGAGTGCTACGGCATCTGGTACTGTCGTCGCTGCTGGTGCTGCAGGAGTTTCAATAACCTGCGGCTGCACTGCCTCTGGTTCCATTTCTGCTCGTGTCCGCCCTGGGGAAGGTTCTCTCTCCTGCTGGTGCCCAGTCGAGCCATGCTCTCGCTGCTCTTCCTCTTGGGCCTCACCCGCTACTGAGAATGAAGTACCCCTATAGAGAAAGATATAAGATTATCAAGTCCGAACGAGGAAGATTTCGAGGATGCAAGTCAGGTTAGAGATCAAGGCAAGGACAGAGAATTCGAAACAGAATTTCAAGGGGAACAAGTTTTGATTGAGACTCCTAATAATTTGCAATACCCCACAAGTCTGAAAATTAGACCTGCATGGGCCACCACTAAAACCTTGTCACGTCCCAGTACCGAAATACGGAGACGGACTAGGCCAGCTACTCCATATGAGGTACGTAACGTCATACGGCGATCGTGGCTGTCGAGAGATTAGGGGGTACATGCTACAATCAAGTCTCCTATGGTCCCACAGAGTTCTATGTCTCAATCAATCAAGTCACATCAGCAATTAAATGAAGATTAAAGATAAAGTAGTAAGGCGTCCCCGACGCTTCATCAAAATGGTCATGAGAGACTAGCTTTATAATTTAGCTATCTCAGAGAGTCAGAAGTACAAAATTATACACAGCTGCAGTCTGTTTAATTATAATTATGTACTGACACCAAAATATCGAGTAATCCGGCTAATAGGTGCCGGTGGCTAAACGCCGCAAAAGTATAAACTGGAGTGGTGGAGAAGAAACCCACTCGAGTCCCCGAACCGCCATGCTCCTAGTATGCACCATGGATGTCAGGGAGGAAGATCGTGTCCTCCGGCTCTGCTACGAGATCTGGCCAAACAAAACCAGCGGGTTCAGCCCCGAATAGCAAGTACCGCCAAAGGGGCACAAGAGTTAAGATTAAAAATCCAGTTAATAGAATGATTGATAATAGTAATACTTATGCTACTATTATAGGGTAGCGCAACATCTTCGAACCCATATGGCACCCTTACAACCAAACAAGGACAAAAGGTGCCACATAGAGTCGGGACGTGTCGTACTCTATAACATTCACATAAGTTAAAAGGTATAAACAATAAAATCTCCTGATCATGACTTCGGTCGATAGCCTATCGCAGCACAATAACCAACCCAACAATCAAACAAGAACATGGGTTGGATCATGCACCATGATAGACCATGTTCCTCAGTCATTCACAGAAGTAGCACTTCACAACCAGAATATGTCTTCCGTTCATAACTTCGATCCACAGCCTATCATAGTACGATAACCAACCCAACAATCAAACAAGAACATGGGTTGGATCACGTACCATGACAGTCCGCTTCCCTCAGTTATTCACGGAAGGTAATAGGATACAAGCAAGTCATTTTTCACGGCCAATCAAGCCTACGAGTTTCTAGTGGGACGAGGTTATCCTCGCATCATGTTATTTAGAAAATCCTCAGATCGTATCTTTCCAGCAAGGCTAGCCAACCCAGGGGTTCGCGTAGACATGTGTTATTGAGCACAGGTCCCTCGTAAGGCCACCTTGCCAAAACATATATTATATAGCAGGAATTAATCGGATACAGTCATCCACTCGTTACAGATGACACAGTATCCGTGGAGACCAGCCGGCGCGTCAAGACAATATCTCAAGGCGGCTGGTGTAACACGATCTCGGGATTCTGCCCTTCCCCATGCATCTAGTATATTTAGTTGCCTAGTTTAACCCTAGGTGAAATCTTGGACTCACATGCTGTGGCCTGCATGATTATCCTCCTAAAGTCGTACTTTAGTACGAGTACCCCAAAGAGGATCCATGTCAATCAGTATGTCAACATCTGCTACCCTCCTTAGTGTAATGCATCATTGCAAATACGCCACGTGGAGTTACGAGTCTTTTGTCGAGCATGAACAAGAACTGGGACATTCAGGTACATGTATCAGGTGGGAACACTTGTTCACCGAGATCTCATTAGTGCTCATATCATGCTCGGGACAAAAGGCGTAAGGATATAAAATGGGCATATAATATCTGATAAAATATCAAAAGCATACGCACAAAAGCACGCACGCTTAAGGGGAGCTGCGTGCGTGAAAAAGTCATGCAGGCTCTCTCAAGGCAGCGTACGTGAAAAGTCACGCAGGCTCAAGAGGAGAGCTGCGTGAAAAGTCACGCAGACTCAAGGAAAGAGCTGCGTGAAAAGTCACGCAGACTCAAGGGAAGAGCTGCATGAAAAGTCACGCAGACTAAAGGGAAGAGCTGCGTGAAAAGTCACGCAAACTCAAGGGAAGAGCTGCGTGAAAAGTCACGCAGACTCAAGGGAAGAGCTGCGTGAAAAGTCACGCAGACTCAAGGAAAGAGGTGCGTGAAAAGTCACGCAGACTCAAGGGAAGAGCTGCGTGAAAAGTCACGCAAACTCAAGGAAAGAGCTGCGTGAAAAGTCACGCAAACTCAAGGGAAGAGCTGCGTAAAAAGTCACGCAGACTCAAGGGAAGAGCTGCGTGAAAAGTCACGCAAACTCAAGGGAAGAGCTGCGTAAAAAGTCACGCAAACTCAAGGGAAGACACGCTTCCAACAGGAAGCGTGCTCAAACAGGAGCACACTGCTCTCTGTCTTCTCCAAACAGCAAGAACACCATGGATGATCCCAAAACTTCAAAACGTCACAACTTGGCCATCCGAACTCCAAATCCGGATTTCCAAAGTTCCATCTTGGGTGAAATGGAACTGTCTTCCACATGGAAGCATCAAAAACCCATAAAATCCAACTAAAGTAGATCAAACCATGCAAAATCCAAAAATGATTAAAAACTTAGATCTACAAAAATTAAAGCTTCAAAATGGAAATTTCCAAGTTCTAAACTAGTATAGATTGAGGAGAAGAACATGTTTTGGCAAATAGTTTTGTAAGAAATCATTGACAAAATTATGGATCCATATCTTGAGCAAGTTGGTACTTGCCTTGGTTGGTGGAGGAAATAAATGAGAGGAAGTAAATGAGAGGAGAGAGAATGAGATGAGTTGTATTTATAATCTTGAACCCAAGGGTTCATGATGAACCAAAGGGTTCATGATGAACCATTGGTGAACCAAGAATAGGTTACCCAAATGAGCCAAAACTGTAGGCCCAAATGCAGAAAATAAATTAGGAAATAATATTTTGTCGAATATTTTTGAGAAATGCATGAAGAAATACTGCATAATAAATATCATATAAATACAAGGTAAATACAATTTATCGGGTTACGTATTAAAATACGTATTCCAGGATTGGGGAGTGACAAACTGTGACCAAAGCCATGTTACTAATATTGCCTCTCTCGCGCTATCCCCTGTTGCACAGGGGGTTGAGCTGTATCGTATACTAGCATTTGGCCAAAATATTAGTATACATATTGAATCTGCCAGCCGGTCACAGATCTGCTATACGTTTAAGATCATTATTGAATTATTGTAGATTGCATCATTGTAGCTCCTGAGATTTTATTTTCCTGCTATTTTCTTTATTATTATCTAGAAAAATATAATAATGCTTTTAAACTGTCCTTGCATCATTCATTATTATTTAGAATGCTGGATGTGGATATATGTTCTTGCTCTCCTCCTGACTGGAGATTAATATTTTAGGTGATTGCAAAGACGAGGCGCTTGCCTTTAGTTTCTACTATGAACCTGATCCGAGTTCTGAAGAGGTAGCCGAACCTGACCAGGGAGCCCAGGATTTCTAGTTGTGCTAGTTGCTTAGTTTTCTTATTTTCAAGTTGTAATAAAGAACAGTTGTATTAACTAAATGTCTTACTTGCTTGTGTGTTGTTTCACGTAGACAATTAGCTTAAATTCCAAAGTTCAAATAATTTTTTTATTTCTCGCATTTAGTAATTATATGCTTGTGTTACTACTGCTTGATATAGCTTACTGCCACCGTCTTACAACAGTGCAGGCTGGGCATGATCCGACTGGACCTAGTATATTGGGATCAGATCGTAACATTACGGCTCAGTGCATGTAGGTTTCTTCATGTCAAAATTATGGTTTTTCTGTCCGTGTATATGGGTTTTGGAGATTGAATTGGATTTTCTTGGTTTGAAATATCTCATATCGCTAGCATCATATCAAGGCACTTCGCTAAGAAGCACGTCGGATTTCGGCACCCAGAATCGAGCCCGACATCCGTATCGACTATTTTGACACCGAAAATCTATTTTTGAATAATTTGATGTAACCATCTTGAATCTCAGAATTTGTGAAAACTAATGCTTCCATCTTATGGAAAATTTAATTTCATGCAATTTAGAGCTTCGCAAAGTTGAACTACGAGTTAAAATGAGATTTTATGACTGGAGTAAAATTTTGAATTTTTAGATTTTGAGATACTGTAATCAGAACAATATACCACTGATATACCGCAGTGTACCGCCGATATATCGCTCAAAATGGCTTTAGCCAAAAATTAATGTAACTTGTGAGATGTTTTTGTTGGATTTTTTCGAATACTTTTGTAAATATGCTTCTTCTTGACTTTTAAACTTGTAACCATGGATATAAAATTGAATTTCTTAGTTACATATGTTATTGCCGGGGAACAATTTTTCGATGGAAAACTGAAATTTTGTAACAATTATACAAACAATCGTTATTACGTAACACTTCACAAAAGGTACGTAAGAGAAATTTCAACTAGTGCTACACTTCACAGAAGGTACACAGAACGTAACACTTCACAGAAGGTACGTAAGAAAAATTTCACTAGTGCTACACTTCACAGAAGGTGCACAGAACGTAACACTTCACAGAAGGCACGTAAGAGAAATTCTACTAGTGCTACACTTCACAGAAGGTGCGCTAATAGAATTCTGATAATATCAACGCAAACACTTCGCCGAAGGTGCACTAATAGAATCCTGATAAAACCAACAAAGAAGGTGACATGCGAAAACTGGAAAAACTCCTGCTGGGGTGAATGATCACCGTTGCTCAAAGCTTTATTCGCCCCACACGAATAGCTTTCAGGAACCAGCAAGTTCGTCGGAGAACTTGGAACACTCTTGCTCTTCTGACTCCTCGGATGAACACGAACTCCCGTGCATAACTCAATGCTGGTACAATATAGGCCCCTGCAACAACTGCCCGGTTAGCACAATGTTAGGGACGTGGTAGTAACCACCCCGAACATGGAGCAACCGCTCAGAACATGTAAAGACATGTTCTGCTGCAAGTTGTGCCACTTGCGTAAACAGCGCAATTTGTACTTTACGCATACAGCCTTTTTACGCAACCTGCACACACTACGCACTCTATGCACATTGCGTACGCTGCGTACACTACGCACTCTACGCACGCTACGCACGCTGCACACACTACGCGCACTGGGCTGCGTAACTGGGCCAGCGTAACTGGGCTCGCGTAACGGGCCGCATAATGTGGTCGCGTAAGTGGCTCGCGCAACGAGCCCAACTTAAGCGCACTATGCGCCTAGCGACGATGCTGACGTGCTAAGTGCAAAGTGCGCCAACAAAACGCCACATTACGTCTCATGAGCCCTTGAGCCCGAGTTCGAGCCCGAGCTCGAGCCCGAGCCCGAGTCCGAGTCCGAGTCCGAGTCCGAGTCTGAGTCGCTAAGCCCCTACGGGGCTTAGCTCCTATGGAAATAAATTTCCCAAGAGCAAAAAGCATGAATGCTTTAATTGTTGATTTTAGCCTTTTTCCTATTAGAAAAATAACCCCACATGGCAAACCCATGTGCACCTCCACACCACATGTGCATCTCCAATAATAGCAAAGCTAATATATAGAGATACAATCTCTTTGTTTTTTCCGATGTGGGACTAAAGTTTTCTAAAGAAAAAACCAAAACTCCAACAATCCTCCACATATCTTTATATATGGGTATAAGTGTTCCCCACAGTAACTGTCCATCATGCATTAGGAGAGATGTCGCTAACGACTTGAATCTTCCCGCATGGGTCAAAAATCAGACTATAATACAAGAATGGACTAAGCCTTGAATTCTGCATCATAGCTGAAATTTTTTCCACTCACATAATGTAGTTACATGTGCTTCTGGCTACACATTAAAGGTCCTGTGCCAGCCTGGTTTCAGTATATAATTTTGGGCGTCTACAAGTTTACCCTCAAGAGACGGTCTGATATCTCTTTGTCCATACACTATAGGTGAGTTCATTATAAAAAGACATGGCATAAAGCGCTTTGCGCTTCCCTTGCGGTGCTACGCCGCTATGACATGGCTTAAAGCCGAGGCCTTACCCCGTACCGGGAACCTCATCGTAGTGTCATACTACTGTAGCATGAGACAACTGCCTCTTTGTAGTGCCAAACTACCCAACATGAAGCCTTAGGCTCCCTTGCGGTGTTAGGCCGCAACGACATGGCTTGCAAGGCCGAGGCTTTATCCCTAACCAGGTACCTCATCGTGGTGTCGTGCCACTGTAACATGAGGAACTCCTTCTCTTTGTAGTGCTGACTACACCCCTCTTTATTTTAACATACAGCATTAGGCTAAATGCCTATTTCCGGTGCTACGCCGCTGTGACTTGGCCTACAAAGTCGAGGCTTTATCCTATTCTTGGGCAGCACCCCACATATAGGAACCTCATCGTGGAGTCACCCCACTGTAGCATGGAGTTTCACTCTTTGTAGTGCTGCTCTACCGTGCTTCCTGTAAAGCACACCAGGCATTCACTCTGCCTGAGAACTCATTAAGGCAATTAAGCCAACCTTCCCACAGGAACCGTTTTTCACAGAAAACAACAGTAGACAACAGTGGTTGTAGGTCCGTAACCTCTCCATGCCCAATAGAACATGTACCCACCGTTCCTGATATTCTTCCAGTTAATGGTCCTCCCTTGAACCAAAAGCTAGATGCCTAGTAGATAAATCTTTGAACTAATAGCATAAAACTTTATGGTAGGAATACAATAACTAATATCAGAATGCCTTTAAGCCCATTTTACATGCTGAGTCATCGACTAGCTGGCGCTTGAGGCCCTTGGTGAACGGATCCGCCAGATTTTCCTGACTCCGAACATCAATCACTGCAATTACACCTCTATTAATAAGATCGTGTACTGTCCTGTGCTTTAGCTGCACAGTCCTCTTCTTTCCGTTGAAAAGGTCATTTGATGCCACCGCCACAGTCGCCTGATTGTCGTAGTATATCGGTATTGCCAGTATTTGTGCCCCAACTACTAGAAGATCATACATGAGCTCCCGAAGCCATTCTGCTTCCTCGGCTGCGGTATCAAGTGCAAAGAACTCAGATTCCATGGATGATCGCGAGAGCATTGTCTGCTTCTTCGATTTCTACGATATAGCAGCTCCATCCATTATGAAAATATATCCACCTGTGGACCTCTCGCTCTCCAAATCTGAGCACCAGCTGGCAGCACTGAAGCCTTCCACTACCTGCGGATCTCCGCTGTAGTACAGTGCATATGTCTGAGTCTTCTTGAGATATCTCATAACCCGTTTCACAGCCTTCCAGTGTTCAACACCAGGGTTGCTCGTGAAACGACTCAGCATTCCCACGGCGAAAGCTATGTCAGGCCTTGTGGCATTAGTAACATACAACAAACCTCCGATTACGCTTGCATACTCCAGCTGCCTGACGCTTTCCCCTGAATTAGGCTTCAGCTTCAGATCACACCTGTACGGCGTATCGATCTCTGGAAGATCCCGATACCCATAACGAGTGATCATTTTCTCAAATATAATGAGATTGTGACAGCGCTAGTCCAGTGTCTGTCCGGATGATCTTGATCCCTAAGATCATATCAGCTTCCTCCAAGTCCTTCATACTGAACTTGCTCGAGATGAACCTCTTTGTCTCCGTGACATAGCTCATATCCGTACCTAGGATAAGCATGTCGTCCACGTACAGACAAACGATCACACCTCTTCCATCAGCAAACTTCGTATAAACACACTTGTCCGTCTCGCTGACCATGTAGCCATTTGACCGTATAACCTTGTCAAATTTCTCATGCCACATCTTGGGAGCCTATTTAAGACCGTACAAAATTTTCACCAACTTGCAAACTTTATCTTCAAGACCCTTGACGACAAATCCCTCTGGCTGTTGCATGTAAATCTCTTCGGTCATCTCGCCATTTAGGAAAGCCGTTTTTACATCCATCTGATGTATCACCATCTTATGTATTGCTGCAAGAGCAATCAACATTCTGATGGTGGTCATCCGGGCTACTGGAGCATATGTGTCAAAATAGTCAATCCCCTGCTTCTGAGCAAACCCCTTGGCTGCCAACCTAGCCTTGAACTTGTTAATAGTTCCGTCTGCTTTCATCTTCTTCTTGAAGATCCATTTGCATCCGATAGGTTTCGCTCCTTCAGGAAGATCAACCAACACCCAAGTGTTATTTGAGGTGATGGAATCAAATTCATTGTCAATCGCCTCCTTCCAGAAAACTGCGTCTCTGGTCTTCATTGCCTCATCATAGGTAAGCGGATCTACTTCCACATGATAGGTGACAAGTCACTTCCGAAGTCCTTCGGCCTCCTCACACGCTTAGCTGACGGCTCAGCTTGTTCTGGTTCAATCGTTGTTTCAACAACATCTTCTTGGACCACATCTTCATTGAAGACTTCAGTTTGCTGCGCACCCTCATTGTTCTCCGGTACATCCGCAAGAACAATATTCTTGTGCCTTGCAAATTTGTCTTCAAAATATTCTACGTCGCGAGATTCAATGATATGATTTGACTCAATATCAAGAAATCTCCGAGCATCACTCTTCTCGGCATACCCCAAGAAGATCGTCTTAGTAGTCCTTGTCCCAAGCTTCTGAATCTTCAGATCTGAAAGCTTGATATATGCCAGACATTCCTACACTCGAATGACATTCAAGTTAGGTCTGACCTTGAACCAGAGTTCATGAGGAGTAACGTCTGAAGTTGCATGAGGCACTCTATTTAGAATAAAAGTGGCCGTCAATGCAGCTTCACCCCAGTAGCACTTAGAAAGGCCAGCAGCCAACAACATTGAGTTAATCATTTCTGTTAACGTTCTGTTCTTCCTCTCTGCTACTCCGTTTGATTGAGGAGAGTATGGAGCCGTAGTCTCATTGATAATTCCATGTTCTTTGCAGAACGATGCGAATTTATGAGACCTGTAATCCCCACCTCGATCACTTCTTATTCTTTTGAGTTGTTGTCCAGTCTGCCGTTCAGCTTCGGCTCTGAACTCCTTGAACTTCTCAAATGCTTCGTCTTTAACCTTCAGCAAGTAGATGAATGCATACTTTGAGAAGTCATCGATGAAGGTTATGAAATACTTTATCCCGACCTTTGTAGAGAACTGTTTGAAGTCACAGATATCTGAGTGTACTAACTCCAGAAGATCTGTACTTCGATTAACCCGAGGAAAGGGTTTCCTTGTGATCTTAGTTTGAGCACAAACTTCATATTTCTCTACCTTACCCCCACATTTGGAGATAAGACCTAGACTAGACATTCTGTTTATTCGTTTACAATGAACATGTCCTAGCCTATTATGCCACAACTCAAGAGTATAAGCAGAAGGAGTGACTTCATTAATTATATTAATTACATTGGACTGATTTACAAGCTGAATCTTGAACATTTCTTCGGAATAATAAGCTTTCCCGAAATATGTTCCCTTGATAGACATCACCATCTGGCCAGCATTGATGTCCATCCTGAGGCCTGCATTGCAGAGTAGGCCTCCTGAGATCAGGTTCTTGGCGATAGCAGGTACGTGCATCACGTCTTGAAGCGTCAAAGACTTGCCAGAAGTCAGCTTCAATACCACCGTCCCAATCCCGAGCACTTCAGCTTGTGCCTGGTTCGCCATCATAACCACTTCAGAAGTAGGTGTGTAGGTGGTGAACCACTCCTTACTGGAGCAGACATGGCAGGAGGCTCCAGTGTCTACCCACCAGTCAGAGTCAGTCCTAACCGCATCAACCTGCGCAATCATAGCAACAATGTCAGTGATCATAGATACCTTACTAGGCTCTCATTGCTCTGATTGCTTGGTCTTTGCTTTGCACTCATTCTTAAAGTGGCCCTTCTTGCCACACTTGAAGCAAGGCATTTGAGACTTTGGCTTCTTTTTCTTGATAGAAGTTTCCTTGACTTTTAGATTGTCAGGGTCCTTCTTCTTGCTGTGGGAAGCCACCTGCTTTTCCCTTGGTTCCTTGGTATGAACCAGATTGGCGTTAGCCAATTGCTTGGACAGTGTGTCCACCTTCAGTTGAGCCCGCATCTGGTCCTCAACATAGATTTCCTGCAAGTGATCTTCAAGGCTGATCTCAAGCTTCTTCCTATGCATGTTTGCATAGAACTTGCTCCTTCCAGCTTGGAGCTTTGAGACAATCCCTCCAACAACAAACTTGTCGGGGAGGGGCATTGCCTCGTCTTCCAACTTCTGTCGCAGTTTTATGAACTCCTTCACCTGCGGCAGCATAGACTTTTCGTCCTCAAAGAACCACTTGTGATATTTTTCAACCATAAAGATTTTACTGCGGTTCTTGTCTTCTTCGTAGAGTTTTTCTAGAGACTCCCATATGTCTCTAGCGATAGTCTTCTTAGAATAGGATTCTGCAAGAGAATCTTCCATAGCATTCAGGATAAGCAGTCTACAAATACTATTTTCCCTTCTCCATTTTGCTTGAAGTTTAGTAGCCGCGGAGATTGCGGCAGCAGACCCAACATCTGGAACAGTAGGTTCTTCCTCCAGAAGCACGTGATCTACGTCTTTGAGTTGAAGGGTGAGATAAACCTTCCTCTTCCAGACTTGGTAATGTTCTCCATCAAACTTTTCTAACTTGCAAAAGTCAGAATTGAAGAGTGAAACATTAACGTTTTCAATCATATCAATAAAGCTTTGAGATTGTTATTGCCGGGGCACAATTTTTCGATAGAAAACTGAAATTTCGTAACAATTGTACAAACAATCGTTATTACGTAATACTTCACAAAAGGTACGTAAGAGAAATTTCAACTAGTGCTACACTTCACAGAAGGTGCACAGAACGTAACACTTCACAGAAGGTATGTAAGAGAAATTCTACTAGTGCTACACTTCACAGAAGATGCACAGAACGTAACACTTCACAGAAGGTACGTAAGAGAAATTCTACTAGTACTACACTTCACAGAAGGTGCGCTAATAGAATTCTGATAATATCAACACAAACACTTCACCGAAGGTACGCTAATAGAATCCTGATAAAACCAACAAAGAAGGTGACATGCGAAAGATGGAAAAACTCCTGCTGGGGTGAATGATCACCGTTGCTCAAAGCTTTATTTGCCCCACACGAATAGCTTCCAGGAACCAGCAAGTTCGTTGGAGAACTTGGAACACTCTTGCTCTTCTGACTCCTCGGATGAACACGAACTCCCGTGCAAAACTCAATGCTAGTACAATACCTCTTTTCTCTCTTACAGCTTCTACGCACTTGTAAACTTTCTGTCTACTACTTGTGTATTAGTTCCTAACTGTGAGAGAGAAGGAGGAGACCTTATATAGGCCCCTGCAACAACTGTCCGGTTAGCACAATGTTAGGGACGTGGTAGTAACCACCCCAAACATGGAGCAACCGCTCAAAACATGCAAAGACACGTTCTGCTGCAAGTTGTGCCACTTACGTAACCAGCATAATTTGTACTTTACGCACACAGCCATTTTACGCAACCTGCGCACACTACGCACACTACGCACACTGCATACGCTGCGTACACTGCGTAGTCTACGCACGCTACGCACGCTGCGCACACTGCGCACACTGGGCTGCGTACTGGGCTGAATAACTGGGCTCGCGTAACGGGCCGCATAACGTGGTAAGTGCAAAGTGTGCCAACAAAATGCCACTTTACGCCTCATGAGCCCGAGCCCGAGTCCGAGTGAGGCTTAGCTCCTATGGAAATAAATTTCCCAAGAGCAAAAAGCATGAATGCTTTAATTGTTGATTTTAGCCTTTTTCCCATTAGAAAAATAACCTCACATGACAAATCCATGTGCACCTCCACACCATATGTGCATCTCCAATAATAGCAAAGCTAATATATAGAGATACAATCTCTTTGTTTTTTTCGATGTGGGACTAAAATTTTCTAAAGGAAAAAATCAAAACTCCAACAACATATTCTCATTTTTTTGTATATTGTTTTAATTATCATTGCGACACGGATATTTCTAAATCTCACCCTTGCACTGCATCTCTTACATGGAAGATGTACTTAGTTCTTGCACGTAGTTCGCTCCTATCTAGCGAGCATGCACCCTTCTAGAATATCCACATATACATATCCACGGGTTGTACCTCGCAGAACCTTCTAGAAGAAAGTGTGCATTAACAAGTATTCATCGGTATACTGGTTTGACTAGAACAATATTGTTTTTCATGTGTCTGAGTCCTTCCAGAATTCTTTGATTCCTCGAACGACGTCCGTCGAACTCCGTAGTAAACACAAGCGATACACAACATCTATGGACTGCAATTGTGTATAGTATATAGGACTATTTTTTCGATAGAGTGTATTTCACACTGCAGGCAAAGTCTAAATTTTTTTTTAATCAACAATTGCGAATAGCACCATATACGTCCTTAACTATCGGTCTCGCAATCATGATATCAAATCATGTACATATCGTATCCATCATGATGGTGAAGTTTTCAGACTCCACCTATGTGTATGAAATAAAAATGGGCAATATGTAGAGCTAACATTTAGAAGAAATATTGTTTAAACCTATTATTTGGACTACTGGAAATAGTGTTGCACATGTAGTTCGAACTAGGTAGACTACATTATCAATTATTCTTTCATGGTTTTGAAAAATTTATTTTGTCAAATTTGTAATGCGAGGAAAACTGTGCACTTGCGAAAACTATCTAATTCTAAAACTAGAGAAGCAAATATTACTGATACATAAATTACACATTTTCCATTTGGTAAAACAGAAAAAAAAAACATAGGTATTTTAAGGGTTATTTAGAATATATAATAAGTTTTCCCCACGCCCTCTGAGGAGTAATGGCGTCCATCAACTGCACCATCTTCATGTTGCTTGATTCTCTTCCTCCTTTCCTGGATCCACTCCCCTCTCCTTAATTGGCTTTTCTTCCCTTCTCATCTTCCTCCATTGCCACTGTAATGACCACCCATTCTTCCTTTTGAATTCTCAGAATGACTACATCCCCCTCCTCCTATAAAGAATATATTCTCAAACTCACCTCTATGCTATCTTTATCAAGTATTGATTCCGATCATTCTACAAACTCGTCTTCACAAAATCCTCAGGCGGATTGGTTTCACTATTTGTTTTTCAAAATCCTAACTTCGAAATGTTATCCTCCTCACATAATCTTATCAACTATTCCAAAAATTTGGAAATGCAAGGCACCAGTGAAGATATCAAAGTACTATGATGGTTCTTTCTCCGTAAGATTCTCCAATCTGGAAGACCTTGAACATGTTGTTGCTAACGGGCCATGGAAGATCAATCACCACTTGCTGTTACTAGAGAGATGCTATCCCAACAAACTTCCGTCCGAGTACAAGTTTACTGATAGTGAATTTTGGGTACAATTGCATGGTCTACCAGTAAACCTTCTCACTATCGACTTTGCTTCCTCAGTGGCTGCATGAGTGGGTAAGATTACACCACCCTCAGTTAATGATGCATTAAAATGGATTATTTTTGCTAGAATCAGGATCAAAGTGGATATTACCAAGCCATTGAAACGAGCTCTCAAAGTGGCAATGGGCAATAAGCTGGACTGCACTGTTACATTGAAATATGAGAGATTGCCTAAGTATTGTCAATTCTGTGGGTGCTTGGGACACAGTATCAGGAAGTGTGCTACACATAAAGAATTTGAAATGATGTTTAATGAAGATTGGTCTGATGATCAAAAGGCTCGGTTTCAAAACCTTCTGGATAAACGTCTTGATCTATCCATCTGTGTCAACCACTCTGACAGATTCAGAAATAAAGATCCATTAAAAGATGTTAGAAGGAAATACAATGTTTCATCACCAAGTCTGCATAGTGAAGATCAAGATCACCAACAATGCCAAATCACTGCTCAAGTTACATCTCCCACATTCAATCAGGTTACATCTATGTCGATTGATATCCTTTCATCATCTATAAATCCTGATATTACATCCTCATCATCTAATTTTCCTGATATTGCTATCCCTGTTCAACCTGTATCATCTACTTCCGACGATACATTGCCGGAACTGGTGACGGTTACGGCAACAACTAATTTGCACTTGCCTCAATCCACATCCCCTCAATTCCAGGATAATAGCCCCACTACTTCACAAATTCCGGATACCCTGCTTTCAACCTCTGATTTACTGAATGTACCTACTGGCCCACTACCTAAATCAGTTTTACCTGACATATCCACTATTTTATCGGGTTCTACTCCATCACTCCACCAATTAACTTCTTTCATCAAAAAACTTCCTCCATTACAAGATACTATTTCACAACCTGAATCAGGTATGCACTCCTTTATTCCTACATTACAGGGTGATTCTAAAATTTCTTTGTCTACTACATCAGATCCTACTTCCATCCTAAATATTGATAATATTCCCTCATCCCCTACTCAAACACTTCAGAGCTGTCCTAAATCACATTCCTCTTTTTCCACTGTTCAGACTATAACCACATCACCATCAACATACTCCCCTTCTAACCATTCATCTATTACCAGCTCCACTTCTAGTAAAGTAATCACAAGCTCTCCTCTTCCTTCATTAACCACATCAGGTCCCACATTCACCTCTCTTCTACACTCTGTTAGCTCCATATCTCAACCACAACCACTAAACATCATATCCCATTCTGCCTCTTCACAAACAACAAACAACCATATAATTCCTTCAACCTCTTCCATCATTACATCTTCCAAGTTTTTCATAAAAACTACTACATCATCCTGTATCCCTATATCATCCACATTCTCGTCCCTTCTAAATTCCTTTAACCCGAACATTTCCACTTCAACAAATACCAATGCTTCTTCAGACATCAGTCATCCCCATACCAAGGCATCAACTACAAAACACAAAAGGAATAGATCATTAGATAATTCTGATGACTTGGAACATCACCAAATCAGACCATACAAACGATTCATGGGCTCTACTAATGATGATATAGGCGCGGCTGGCCTCCAACAGCCTTCACATCCATGATTCTATCTTGGAATTGTAGGGGATTGAGAAATGACCCTACAATTCGTACAGTCAAATCATTTCTCCGGGCATCTAAGCCAAAAATCCTATTTCTGTCTGAAACTAGATGCTTGTCAATGATTGCTTCTAAAATTGCAGAACAATTGGGTTATGATAATCAATGTTCGATTTCCTCCACTGGTACTTCAGGAGGATTGTTGCTATGTTGGGATGTATCTATACATCTCACCATTATATCCACATCAACAAATTGCATTCACTCTTCCATACAACAGCCTGGATCATCTAATCCATGGCATCTATTTTGCATCTATGGTCCCCCTATGCTACAAGATCGAAGAAGTTTCTGGGAACAACTGGAAATTACAATTTCAGATATCTCAGACCCTTGGATTTGTATTGGTGACTTCAATGGTATTTTTTCAGCTGAGGAGAAAAGGGGTGGCAATAGTTTTAATTACAACCATCACAAGAGTTTTATTGAATGGTACAACAGTGTGGCAGCTATGGACATTGGCTTCACGGGACCTGCTTTTACGTGGAGTAATCGTCGTCGACCACATCATTATATTGCGGAGAGATTGGACCGAGCCATGGTTGATGTACAATGGTGATCTCTCCATCCTAATGCAGGTTTGCTTCATCTCCCTTGCATTAACAGTTATCACAATCCCATTCTTCTACTATTGAACATTGCCTATCGGAAAAGGAAGAGCCTGCCAAAATTTGAAGCTGCTTGGTTGCTTGAAACAGATTTTTCACAAATCCTAACTGAGACATGGAACAAGCTTTCCAGTGCTGATACTCAGGGAAAGCTTCAGGATTTATTATCCACTTTACATCGTTGGGGGAAATCTAAACTGGGTAGCATGGATCAAGAAATCAGACTACTTGAGGGACAGTTATTACAACTTCAATCTCAAAATCCATCAGAGGCTAATTATCTGGATGAACGTAGAGTTCAAATTCTTCTAAACAAGCTGCACCTCCAAAAAGAACTGTACTAGAAACAACGTTCGAACATATCTTGGCTTAAAGAAGGAGATCGCAATACTCGATTCTTCCATCTCACAGCTACTATGAGAAGACAATGCAATGTTATTCAAAGTATTATTAATCAAGCTGGCCTTCAGGTGTATGACCATGATGCTATATCGGATACCTTCATTGATCACTTCAGTCCTCTGTTCCAAGCTGTGGAATCTCCACCCATTCCAGAATATATCCTGATGGATCTTCCTACCATATCCCGTGCAGACAATGACACTCTCTGTTCTATTCCTCTTGAAGATGAAATATTGGCTACCATAAAGAGTATGAGCCCTCACAAATCTCCTGGTCCTGATGGATTGCCTGCTATATTCTATCAAAAATGCTGGAATAAGGTTGGACCTGAGGTATCTTTACTCATCCAAAATTTCTTTACCACTGGTATCATGCCACAAAACCTTAATCACACTCATATTGTCCTCATTCCCAAGTGTCCATCCCCAATGAAACCAGTTGAATTCAGACCTATAGCACTCTGCAATGTCCTCTACAAAATCATATCAAAAATTTTGACTTCCCGTCTTCGACCACTTATGAATACCTTGATTAGTTCTTCACAAAACGCTTTTGTTCCTGAGCGTAACATTGGAAATAATATTGTAATTGCTCAAGAAATCATCCACTCCATATCTAAATTTCAGCCACAACATAGTGCTTTTGCTTTCAAGGTCGATATGTCCAAAGCATATGATCGTCTTAGTTGGGGTACTATTAGTCAAGTATTAAGAGGCGTTGGCATTACTGGGAAGTCACACGATCTTATTATGCAGTGTGTCACTACTCCTTCATTTGCGATACTCATCAATGGTGTCCCATCTAGATCATTCTTTCCTGGTCGAGGTGTAAGACAGGGATGTCCCCTCTCTTCTTTCCTTTTCATTCTGTCCATGGAAATTCTCACTATTCTTATCAATGCCATGACTCGTAATTCTCTTTATGAATGTGTATCCATCCGAAATTCCACACACAAATTTTCTCATCTTACATTTGCGGATGACTTATTCTTATTTGGCATCTGTTCCCTTCATAATATCACTCAAGTCAAGATCATTCTTCGAACTTTTGAATGTTGGACAGGACAATGTGTTAACTTCGATAAATCATCAATTTTCTTCAGTAGGAGAATTGATCCTGTTATGCGTGAACTCTACTGTAATCTGTTGGGGGTACAACTGATGAAACCCAATGATAAATATCTTGGTCATATGCTTCTACAATCTAAAAAACGAGTGAATACTTTTCGCACTCTGTTAAATAGCAGTCTCTCCAAACTTATGGGTTGGAAAAGGAAGTGTTTGTCACACGCAGGAAGAACTACTCTAATCAAATCTACATTGGCATCTCTTCCTACATATTATCTTTCCGCTTATCACATCCCAAAATCTATTTGTCATACTCTATCCAAACATCAGCGCAACTTTTGGTGGGATTCTCAGGACAAAAGAAAGATACACTTTAGTTCATGGTCTATATTCACTAAACCGAAACATCAAGGAGGACTTGGCATTCGGGACCCTTATATTGCTAATCTATCCATGGTTCTTAAACTAGCTTGGCAGTTTGTTTCACAACCAGATTCAGTATGGGCTTCACTTCTCTCCAGTAAATATTTACATTCATCTTCCTATTGGTCAGCAAAACTCTCGATTTCTTCATCCTGTATCTGGTCCAGCATCCTTCGAAGCAGGGAGTTTCTGTTGGGTAATATTTTTTGGTCGGTGGGAGATGGCTCAAATATTAACATTTGGGAGGATCCTTGGGTTCCTTCCTTACCTGATTTTCGAGTGAAGGGTTTCAGTTTCAGTAGCAGATGGGCTCACAAAGTTAGTGATTTGATAAATACCAATCACCTATCATGGAAGACAAACCTAATCTATATCCTATTTCCTCCTTCTGAAGCTAATGCCATCCTCAAAATTCCTTTATCATCTAACTGTTCTAGAGACAAACTTGTGTGGATTCACACTGTTGATGGAGACTTCACTTCCAAATCAGCATATAGAGCTATATATGAGAAGATATTCCCCAACAATATCAATAACAGTGATGATATTTTCAAAGAATGGAAGAGATTCTGGTCATTATCTTTCCTCAGCCCGAAGGTGGTGATGTTTGCTTGGCGCGCCATTACAAATTCCCTACCCACAAAAGACAATATCCACCGACGAATCAACAACATTGATGGCATGTGTCCTCTATGCAAGGAGGAACCTGAGACTACTAACCATTTATTATTTTTCTGTTCTATTACAGGTAAATCATGGGATTATGTCGACGCAATTGCAAATTTGATTCAAGATGATTCTACTACAGCATCTATAATCTCCATTGTCTTAAAGTCGGGTGATCTATCTCTCATCTCCTCCTTATTCTATGAAATGTGGACCATCTGGAAGGCGAGAAATAATGCCATCTTCAACCATCAACCTATCAGCACTTTACAAATTTTTGAAGAAGCATCGAAACTTAAGGACTTGACTGAAGGTTCATACTCTTCTGGGTCTTCTTCAATCCTGTGTACTTCCAGAGCGAACCAAACAATCAGATGGCAGCCTCCTGTTTATCCATTCTTGAAGATCAACTTCGATGGAGCCTATTTGGATGAAAGAATGTCAGCAGGGGCAGTTTTAAGAAGCTCAAATGGTGAATTTCAGATGGCAATGACAAAACTAGAAGACGGAGGATCCCCCTTAGAAGCTGAAGCAATGGGAATTGGACTGGCTATGGATATCTGCAACTTGAAGGGCTTACAGAATGTGATCATTGAAGGTGATTGCAAAATCCTTATTGATGCAATCAATTCTACTTCTTCTGCTCCTCCTTGGCGTGCCCGTCACTTAGTTGAAGATGCAAGAAAGGCTACATCAGCAGCTTCTTCATTGTCTTTTACATTTGTACACAGGGAGGCAAATTGTTGCGCTCATTCTCTAGCTACATATGCTCTTCTTTTATCTTCAAATGAATCAGTGTCTCTATACAATGAGATACTTGATTGTATGTTCCCTCATATCCTTAGTGATATGAGCTTTATTTCTATTTAACTTAATGAAGCTTGTTATTTCCTAAAAAAAAAAAAAAAAAGAATATATAATATTAGAATTTGGATCTCCATGAATCTCTCAAATTGATAACAGATTTGATTGTTAACAATGAATATGAGATCCATATTTTAATATTGGATATTATGGAGACCCAAACTCTAATATCAAATATTATATGAGACCCTATTACTAAATAATCCTACTTTTAATTGTGCTAGTCGAAAATTTTTATTTACAAAAGATTTGCTGTCTAAACCCATAATAATTGCAAAAATCTGCTTTGCAAGAAAGTTGTGAAAATATAGAAGTCACTTTCTCGTGCAAATTGCTCCTAATGAACTTTCTTTTTGTCCTTTGAACTCTACTAAGCATGTGTTTTATGGAGAACTCCTGCATGTAAAAACATAAAAATTGAGGAGTTTCATGACAAAACCCACTTTGTTATAATCAGCTTGTTGATGTACTTACCTATTTATTTAATTGAACCTAAATTTTCAATATTATCATGGCCGGCGGTTAACTCGCTACCATGTGACGACGATTCGCGCACACACCTGGTCATGTGCGCGGGTCACGTGCACGCCTCTTAATCCACTACATAGTCAGCCCGGTCGCCAATAAGAACACAAATATTTCGACTAAAATACAGTGCTTATTAAGTGATCAGTACTTGCTAATTACTATTTTTATTGTAAATTATTGGTTTAAAAAATGCTGTGATGAGCTGGATCAGGTAGATGGGTTGGTAGTCAGTGGAGGACGTGTCGGCACGTGTCGGGCTTTACTCTGACACGTGTGGCCATTATTTGCACAAGATGCTAACGTCATCTCCGATCCTATTGATTTGTAATACGGAAAATTGTAATGTAGGCATTAAAGTTTTAATTTATTGTGCATAAGAAATTAAGTTTGTAAAATTTATACGGGAAGCAATTTCACATTTAAAAATAGGACGTTAAATTTATACGTACTTTACTTGGACGTTGAAATTAAAGCTATTGGGGGTTAAAAATTAATTGATTGGGTTAAGAATTAGTTAAGGGTGTTAAGAATCAATTAATTGGGTTAGGAATTTAATTGGTAAGAAGGAGAAAAATGCGTCCAACAAAGGGACCTATTTTTCATTTTGCCGCCCCTTTTTCAGACCTTTTTTAAAACTTATATTTTATTTGCCGCAAAACTATTTTTACAACGGCTATTTTTACAACGTATCTAATTTTATAATGGCTATTTTTTTACTGATTGTATATATATACACTACTAAAATTCCAGAGGTAATCCATTCAACTCCTCCACTCATCCAAACTTCAACTCCAGAAATTCCATAAGAAAGTTTCTCCTCTAATATAGTTTCTCCCACTTACTAGTAGGTCCACCTGGTATTCGACCGTCATTTCGAACATCTATCTATAAAATTAGTAAAAATATATTATACATTAATTTTACCAAAATTTAAAGATGTGGCAGCGTCAAGGAGCCACGCGGCACCCGAGAGGCACACGTGGCAGCGAAAAAATGGCCACCAAATCTTATTAAATAAAAAAAAAGTTGCGCCCTTCTTCAGGGCGCTTAAAAAAAAACGTCCCTTGTTTGGGCGTTATTTCCATTTCATCCATTGTGGTCAAGAACCTTTAAGAACGTTTAAAACTTTTAATAAATTTAATTAAGGGAATGGTTACCGGTTGAATGTTTTCATGCTTTAATTTAGGGCATATAATTTTTTACGCCCTACTTTAGGACGCGGCGATGCTCTCTTTATAATTTTCCTATACTTTGTTCTTTTTGTGCAATTTTTTGAAACTCTTATGCTTCTCATAAAATTTTCTGTTTGTAATATGTTGTACTGTTGTGAGTCCAATGTAACATTATAGTGGCAAAACTATATTCACAATGAATTAGAAAAAGTCTCTCCAATGCAAAACTAAAATATTAAAAATCTTACTTTTTTTTTGAACTTCTAAGACAACTTATTCTCTTTTTCTTCCTCTAAATACTTTTATTTATAATCGATAGCTTGGAAGGAAGTGAAGACAATGTTAAATATGTTGTTGGAGTTTGGCCGTTTATTTTAGAATTTTAGTCCCACATCGGCTAGGCCAAAGGAGTTGTATCTCTATATATTAGCTATGCTCTTTTAGAGATGCACATGTGGTATGAAGGTGCACATGGGTGTACCATGTGGGAGTATTTTTCTAATGGAAAAAGGCTAAATCAACAATAAAGCATTCATGTTTTTTGCTCTTGGAAAATTTATTTCCATAGGACGTAGGGGGCTTAGCGACTCTGTAAACCCCCAGATTTTCGACAATAAACCCCCAGCTGTAGGAAATAATAATGCCTTATTCTCATTGCTAGGGTTTGTCAAAAAAAAAAGGCTAAATCAACAATAAAGCATTCATGATTTTTCGTAGAAATAATGCCTTGTTCTCATTATTGTGTAACGAACTCTAGAAATAATATCCTTAGTCGAAAAAAGGCTAAAATTTAAAAAAGGCTAAATCAACAATAAAGCATTCATGATTTTTCGTTACACCCAAAAGCTGTAGGAAATAATAATGCCTTGTTCTCATGCTAGGGTTTGTTACAATATATATAGTGTTTACATTTGGGCTTATGGGCCATATTTACATTACACATATAATCTAACACCCCCCTCAAGTTGGAGCATGCAAGTCACAAATGCCCAACTTGGGAAGGAAAGAATCAAACACATGCTTTCCAAGGGGCTTGGTGAAGATGTCAGCCAGTTGAAAAGATGTAGGAACATGCGAGGCTATTACGGTGCCATCTCTAATAGCATCGCGAACAAAATGCAAATCCACCTCAATATGCTTACTGCGCTCATGAAATACCGGGTTCTGAGCCAGGTGCAGAGCTGACTGACTGTCACAATACACCGGCATAGCAGACTCCTGGCGAACGCCCAAATACACCAATAACTCCTTCAACTATTTCAACTCACAAACAAGCGCAACAATAGATCGGTATTCAGCTTCAGCGAAAGATCGGGAAACAGTTGGTTGCTTCTTGGTCTTCCAAGAAATAGGAGACCCCCCCAAAAACACCAACCAGCCCGTAATAGAGCAGCGAGTCAAGGGACAACTTGCCCAGTCGGAATCACACCAACCAGAAAGACGGAGATCACAATCAGCTTTCAAAAGAATACCCTGTCCCGGTGCATGTTTGAGATATTTGACAACTCTCAAAGCAGCATGCCAATGATCTTGTCGAGGCTCCTGTAAGAATTGAGACAAGATATGCACAACATAGGCTAAGTCAGGACGAGTAAATGATAGATAAATCAACCTCCCAACCAGCCTCCGATAAGGCTCTACATCCGCCATCTTTGGACTAGTCGATTCTGCCAGCTTGTGATTGGGCTCCATGGGAAAACCAGTAGGTCGAGACCCCATCAAGCCGCATTCGAAAATGATGTCCAAAGCATACTTCCTTTGACACAAGGAAATTCCTTCTGCACTCCGAGCCACCTCTATACCAAAGAAAGTACTTCAACACACCAAGGTCCTTCATGTGAAAGCAAGAACTAAGGTACTTTTTGAAAGTATCTAAAGCACCTGAGTCATTACCAGACACAATCATATCATCCACATAGATCAGAACATGCAACTCTACCTTCCCTTTAAAAAGAGAGAAAAGGGAATAATCGGAATGAGATTGAATAAATCCATAGGATATCAGAGAAGCAGCAAGCTTAGCAAACCAACAACGTGGTGCCTGTTTCAATCCATATAGAGAGTTACGCAGACGTCACACTTTATTAGGTTTACTATGCAAAAAAACCGGGCGGCAACTTCATATATACTTCTTCTGTCAGATCTCCATGAAGAAAAGCATTGTGCACATCCATCTGGTGCAAAGTCCAGCCTCTCACAGCTGCCACAGCCAAGAACGCCCGAAATGTAGGCATCTTAGCTACCGGGGCAAATGTCTCTGAATAATCGATCCCCTCAACCTGATGATTACCGAACACAACCAGCCGTGCCTTTAAGCGCTCAACACTTCCGTCAAATTTGTACTTGATTTTGTACACCCATCGACTTCCCAATGCTTTCTTCCCAGGAGGCAAATCGACAAGACACCATGTCCCATTATCTTCCAGAGCCTGTATTTCAGTTTGCATAGCCGCACGCCAGCCTGAATCTCGCGAGGGCTGGCGATATGAAGTAGGCTCAACACTTGCAGTGATGGCTGTAAAAAAATCTCTATGTCCAGCAGTAAATATGTTATAACTTAGAAATTGTGTTAGAGGATACGAAGTACCTGAGGAAGTGACGGGAACAGATAAACTGTGGTGAAGGGGGAACTTTTACTTCGAACAACATTCGTCATAAAATCCTATAATCGTACTGGCTGTGATTTCTTTCTCATTCCTCTTCCCAATACTACCTCATCAAGCACCTCTGGCAACACTGTATCCCCTGTATCATTAGTAGTATCCGCATCACCCCCAGCGGACTCTTCTGTCAATACTTCTGCAGCTACCTGTGCATCCTCGCCATTCGGTGCCGAGCCACCAGCAACCACTCCGACCTCAGCCACCGTAGCCGACACCATCCCAAAAGCCTCTATATCGTCTTCCGACACCTCAACAGATGTATGGAGTGTCTGTCACACCCCAGAACCAGAATACTGGAGATCGGAGGCGAGACAAAGCCAGCTACGTATATCGGAGTACGCCAGTACCCTAATGTACGATCAAAGCTGTCTAGAAGACAAGTGGGTGGACTCTAGCATGCCACTGACGACTCCTATAGTCGAACAAATCCTATCTCAATCCAATCAACATAAGAAGCAATAAAGAGTAAATCATATATGAGATGGGTAAGGCGTCCCAAACACAAGTACATACATAATCATGAGAGCTGACATAATAAAAGATATATCAACTAACTATACAAAAGGTACGTAAATGTACAACTAGCAGCTGTCTAGAATATACATCCACGCCGTACTAAGACGGAGGGAACAAAACCCAGAAACAAGGACTAACATATGTCCTTGGCTAATACACCACAAAATAAAAGTACAAGATAAAGTGGAAAATAAAGGTAACCCACTCGCTAATCCATATCGGTCCTATGAGTGCGAACCATCCGGAGGAGAAGACGGTAGATCCTCGTGATCAATTATGAAACCTGGCCATGCAAAACCAGTGGGGTCAGACCCCAAATAGCAAGTACCACAAGGAAGGCTCGAGGTGAACAACAAAAACCTACAACAACACAACAACATAATGACAAAAATAAATAAATATAGTTCGAGACTAGTGCGGTACCAATGCACGTATCTCAAGAATATAAATGACTGAATGGAAATACTGAACAATATAACTATAGAACATAATAATCCGATGAGCAACAAGGGGTTTAGGAACTACTAGGAATCAGAGCTACAACCCTTAAACCAAACAAGGACCGGGGTTGCAGATCTTTTCCCTAGCAGAACTTAGCCTCTGGCCACTTACCGACACAAGAGCATATAAGGTAACACATAATCAAAAGTGCACGGCCAATCATTGCCTATGACTTTCTATCATTAACTAGCTAGGGTTATCACAATCCTAATTACTAATATGCAAGTTGAGGATCTTCGCAACTACCTGACTGCAGATACCCGGATGTCCAGGGGTACGAGTAGTACATCTATTGCCCAACAAGACTGCTGGCAGATGAAACGTGTCTAGACTTGTAACATGAACAACCATATCATATACTTGTAAAAGAAAACATATAACTGACTGTGCCGCAATCCGGCACGACATGTGACTCGATCGTATATCAATACGCGCAAACTTGGTAGGTCATGGAGCCCTTGCCTAGCAGGGTTGAGCCATGCCTCATGGGGCCCTTGGAGCTCAGGGTTGGTAGTGCGAATTTACTCCTACAATGATCTACTTGAATTTACTAGTCATTTACCTTATCATATTCATGTCAAGTTCTCAAGTCGTGGACACTCAAGAATTTCCTAAGATGATGTGTGTTATGTACGAGTAATTCGTAAGTTATCACTTATGAACATCCCCGTACTAACATCACGTGATACACAGAACAATACTCACACTCGATTGTCCAGTGCCAAGATACAATAGATTAACATTCAACAAGCTATATCCACGGTGTCAAGAAAGAACATGTACTCATATCTCGGGTCTAGAAATCAATAAGAAAATCAAGTCATGAGTGCGCTACTACGAGCCACTGAATCGAGCTAGGCATATACAGTAATCTAGAGTGCACCATGACAGGCCACTATCTATAATCTAGACATAGAACAATACGTGAACATAAGCATGTACCATGTATATAGAGTGTACAATCATTCTTTAACTATCCAAGGTCATTTAATCATGTTAAGAGTCTATTACAATCGAGAAAATATCAAAAACGGACAAAAACGGACAAAAATGGGCAAAAAACGGACAAAAACAGCCTAAAACAGCATAAAACGGCATACCGACGGTATACTGCGGCATACCGTCGATATACCGGGCTAAAGACAGAAGGTTTCTGGTACAATAATCGGCATACCGGTGGTATACTGCGGTATACCGTTTTTCCAAACAGCAACAAAATCTAGATTTTTGCTAAAACTTGTTTCGGCCATAAAAACTTCATTTTAAATCGAAATTCGGACTTTCAAAAGTCAAAATTGAATAGAATTGAATTTCCAACAACATGGAAGTATTAGTTTTCACAAATTAAAATATTTGATAGATCAATACCTCAAAATACTCGAAAATCATATCTAGAAACTCAGATCTACGCAATACTGTCGATCAAAACCAAAAGTGCTATATACTAAACATGTTAACAATTTAAAGAAGCATATTATAGGCCAATAAAACTTTAGTTTCTATGGAAAACAAAATAAAGTATGGTCATGTCACTTTTAAGCAAGATGTACTTGCCTAGGTTTTAGCAACCGAGCCTAATCTTCTACTCCACCACCAAGAGGGGTTCCGAAACCACACTCTAGGCCTCAAGGCCAAGCCTTCCTAAGCTTGAGGAAGAGAGAAGAGAGTGAAGGGAAAATGGTGAAGGAAAGAAAAGAGAGAGGAGAGAGAAACTCATAGGATATATATAGAGAGGGTGAATTAATCATGACCGTCGGATCGTGATCCGAGTCAAAATCTAGATCAATCCTAGCCATTGAAAGAAAACCAATTGTCCATTGGATAAAAGAATACATCTACACTATTCACGAAAATATCTAAACACTATTCATCAAAATATCCAAAACACTATTCATAAAAATATCGGAAAACACTATTCACGAAAATATCTGAAATCGAAAATATCTAAAATGTAGAAAATCTATCCGAGCGGCATGCCGTCGGTATACTCCGGTACACCGTCGGTATACCGGTCAAGGAGAAAATCTATAATTTGAGAAAATTTTAAAGCGTTCCGAAAACCGAGAAAATACGAAATACAATACAAAATACGTATCCGTATATAAATACCGATACTGTGAGACGAGTCTCACAACTCTCCACAACTTAGAAAAATTCCGTCCTCGGAATTTTCTAAAGCCAGTCGAGCAAAAATACACATGCTAAAACAATGTAAAATCATAACACATCGAAAGAAAACATCCCGTATACAAGTGATATTTCAGATACAAAATTTAATTAAATACGGAAAATAATAAATACATACATATGTAATACAAGAAAAGGAGGCATATGGAATAATATACTCCTGAGTCAGTTGAGTAGGGATTCGTCCTCGCTTGCCTACGCTGACTCACAAAGTGGACAAGGGTCAAGTCTCGAAGTAAGTCGGTACCAATGACTTAGTCGAAGACATGACTCTAATCCAGGACGCACCTACGTAGTCAGGATACATGATAGATATCGTGTATCATGAGATACGAAGACAGATGAGTGGTACGAGAAACTCGTGTTCACTCGCCGAATATGTCAAGTCGACCATCGCATTCCGGGTATGAATGGAATACAAGGCCGTCAACGGAACCCAAGAATAAGAATGACTGAAGGAACACCTCAGAAGCTTACCAATAATCTGACTGCCCTCAGCCAACATCTGCTCTATGATAACAAACTCTCTCTGCCTATGTATCGGGACTACTGCTCTTACCTGCTGCTGAATTTTACCTGACTTACTGGACCTGGGCAAACTGCGCCGAATGCTGACATTGAAACTGTTGAGACCACGTCGGAAGGAGGTGTTGAACACGGGATTCGGGCTGACTTTATTAGCTGAACTGACTGGAGTGAAGTGAACTGAGCTGCCACCAGATGCTGAGATGGTACTGGTACCTGAGTCTGTGGAGGCGGGGTCTGATACCGACATACTACCTGAACCAAGGAAGAAGACGGAGCAATAAAATCCTTAAAAGAAATAGATAAGAAGGTGCGGTGTCCCTGAATGATAAGGACACGTGATATCAATAATGGACAGGAATAGAACAAGGATATGTCAATCATGTTTACAGTTCAAGAAAAACGAGAATGCAAAAAGCAAAAGGAGATCAAATGAAGACAAATATAGGATTGAGATTCTAACAAGATGAATCCCCCACAAGTCTGAAGACAGACCTGCATGGGCCACCAAAAAACCCTGTCATGTCCCAGAACCAGAATACTGGAGATCGGGGGCGAGACAAAGCCAGCTACGTATATCGGAGTACGCCAGTACCCTAATGTACGATCAAAGCTGTCTAGAAGACAAGTGGGTGGACTCTAGCATGCCACTGACGACTCCTATAGTCGAACAAATCCTATCTCAATCCAATCAACATAAGAAACAATAAAGAGTAAATCATATATGAGATGGGTAAGGCGTCCCAAACACAAGTACATACATAATCATGAGAGCTGACATAATAAAAGATATATCAACTGACTATACAAAAGGTACGTAAATATACAACTAGCAGCTGTCTAGAATATACATCCATGCCGTACTAAGACGGAGGAAACAAAACCCAGAAACAAGGACTAACATATGTCCTTGGCTAATACACCACAAAATAAAAGTACAAGATAAAGTGGGAAATAAAGGTAACCCACTCGCTAATCCATATCGGTCCTCTGAGTGCGAACCATCCGGAGGAGAAGACGGTTGATCCTCGTGATCAACTATGAAACCTGGCCATGCAAAACCAGTAGGGTCAGACCCCAAATAGCAAGTACCACAAGGAAGGCTCGAGGTGAACGACAAAAACCCACAACAACACAACAACATAATGACAGAAATAAATAAATATGGTTCGAGACTAGTACGGTACCAATGCACGTATCTCAAGAATATAAATGACTGAATGGAAATACTGAACAATACAACTATAGAACATAATAATCCGATGAGCAATAAGGGGTTTAGGAACTACTAGGAATCGGAGCTACAACCCTTAAACCAAACAAGGACCGGGGTTGCAGATCTTTCCCTTAGCAGAACTTAGCCTCTGGCCACTTACCGACACAAGAGCATATAAGGTAACACACAATCAAAAGTGCACGGCCAATCATTGCCTACGACTTTCTATCATTAACTAGCTAGGGTTATCACAATCCTAATTACTAATATGCAAGTTGAGGATCTTCGCAACTACCTGACTGCAGATACCCGAATGTCCAGGGGTACGAGTAGTACATCTATTATCCAACAAGACTGCTGACAGATAAAACGTGTCTAGACTTGTAACATGAACAACCATATCATATACTTGTAAAAGAAAACATATAACTGACTGTGCCGCAACCCGACACGACATGTGACTCGATCGTATATCAATACACGCAAACTTGGTAGGTCATGGAGCCCTTGCCTAGCAGGGTTGAGCCATGCCTCATGGGGCCCTTGGAGCTCGGGGTTGGTAGTGCGAATTTCCTCCTACAATGATCTACTTGAATTTACTAGTCATTTACCTTATCATATTCATGTCTGTTTGTCATTGATTGTAAAAGTACAGAACAATTATCGGAGGACTGAACTTAGTCTCACAATACAAACTTGCTCGTACAAAGAAAGCCTAGGGACGAAAACCTAGGTACAGCAGTCTAAGTACGATTGTTTATTTTAGATTCTGGGGGGTGACGATAGAGGCTCGAGAAAGTGACGGCCGCTCTGCCTTACTCCTTGGACGATCGGTACGCAGCCTTGACTCGGGGAAGATCTGCTTGGTCTTTGACGAAGAAATGCCTTCTTGCTCTCTCTCTCTCTGATTGCTCTCCTGGCTTCTCTCTCTGTGTGTATATTCTCTCTCTGACTATGGAGGAAGTCTCTCTGTGTATACGTATTCTTCTCTGGTTTTTTTTGTATATCTCCCTATATATTACAAGGGAATGGCACCTTGCTATTTATAATAGTGGGATGTGATCACTAGTGTTGCCAATGATTAGCTCTTGGAGATGGCGGCGGCCTGGGGATTGATCAATCCAGGCCGTTCGTTTCTGATTGTGACGAATCAGAACCATTAAGGGTAGATTACACCAAATCCCCATTAGCAATTAATGCTGATTGGCATAAATCTTCCTTATAATGATTCTCTAATATCTGCGAATAAATCAAATTTATTCTCCTGCCACGTGCCCCAGATCATTGGGATTCGACCCGATCTTGGATTGCCATAAATCTGGGAGATTGATCGGCTGAGGACACGTGTCCTGAGAGCCAATGGTGAGACTGGAACCGCATGCAGATTGGGCCACATGATATTTGGGCCGCATAAATTTTGGACCGCATAAGACTTGGGACACGTGTCAGGGCTGTCTGGGCAGTGGCCCCCTCCTTCAGACTTCTGAACCATATGATGAGCCGCATGAACCGCATAATGGTGTTTCTGCTTGAGTCGCATGGGCATGATCTTCTTGAGCCGTATAGGGATGATTCCACTCGAGCCGCATGGGACAGCTTCACTCTGAACCGCATGGGAAGTCTTCACTTCGAGCCGCATAAGCACACCCACGTGGCAGGGCCACGTGGCATTTTGTTGCTCTCGGAGGATCGTGTCAGAGATTTCTTTCTCTTCCCTAGAGATTCATCATCATGACAGAGTCATAATTACCTGCTTTGGTGTCAGGTCTGCCAACTTTTCAGAGGGGTCAGCCGTCAAAGCAATTAATGCAGCATGGATCGTAGGGGAGCACTGTCACGCCACATGTCTTCTGAGCCGCATGGAATGCCTCCGGCCGCATAGCTCCTTATGCCGCATGACTCCCTGAGCCGCATGCGTTTTTCTGAGCCGCATGGGTCTTTCTTGGCCGCATGAGTCAATTTCTTTAGTATTTTCCATGCTTCTACAATGTCAAGTTCTCAAGTCGTGGACACTCAAAAATTTCCTAAGATGACGTGTGTTATGTACGAGTAATTCGTAAGTTATCACTTACGAACATCCCCGTACTAACATCACGTGATACACAGAACAATACTCACACTCGATTGTCCAGTGCCAAGATGCAATAGATTAACATTCAACAAGCTATATCCACGGTGTCAAGAAAGAACATGTACTCATATCTCGGGTCTAGAAATCAATAAGAAAATTAAGTCATGAGTGCGCTACTACGAGCCACTGAATCGAGCTAGGCATATACAGTAATCTAGAGTGCACCATGACATGCCACTATCTATAATCTGGACATAGAACAATACGTGAACATAAGCATGTACCATGTATATAGAGTGTACAATCATTCTTTAACTATCCAAGGTCATCTAATCATGTTAAGAGTCCATTACAATCGAGAAAATATCAAAAACGGACAAAAACGGCCTAAAACGGGCAAAAACGGACAAAAACAGCCTAAAACAGCATAAAACGGCATACCGACGGTATACTGCGACATACCGGCGGTATACCGGGCTAAAGATAGAAGGTTTCTGGTACGAAAACGGGCATATCGGCGGTATACTACGGTATACCGGCGGTATACCGTTTTTCCAAACAGCAACAAAATCCAGATTTTCGCTGAAACTTGTTTTCGGCCATAAAAACTTCATTTTAAATCGAAATTCGAAAGTCAAAATTGAATAGAATTGAATTTCCAACAATATGGAAGTATTAGTTTTCACAAATTAAAATATTTGATAGATCAATACCTCAAAATACTCGAAAATCATATCTAGAAACTCAGATCTACGCAATACTGTCGATTAAAACCAAAAGTGCTATATACTAAACATGTTAACAATTTAAAGAAGCATATTATAGGCCAATAAAACTTTAGTTTCTATGGAAAACAAAATAAAGTATGGTCATGCCACTTTTGAGCAAGATGTACTTGCCTAGGTTTTAGCAACCGAGCCTAATCTTCTACTCCACCACCAAGAGGGGTTCCGAAACCACACTCTAGGCCTCAAGGCCAAGCCTTCCTAAGCTTGAGGAAGCGAGAAGAGAGTGAAGGGAAAATGGTAAAGGAAAGAAAAGAGAGAGGAGAGAGAAACTCATAGGATATATATAGAGAGGGTGAATTAATCATGACCGTCGGATCGTGATCCGAGTCAAAATCTAGATCAATCCTAGCCATTGAAAGAAAACCAATTGTCCATTGGATAAAAGAATGCATCTACACTATTCACGAAAATATCTAAACACTATTCATCAAAATATCCAAAATACTATTCATAAAAATATCGGAAACACTATTCACAAAAATATTTGAAATCGAAAATATCTAAAATATGGAAAATCTATCCGAGCGGCATGCCGTCGGTATACTCCGGTACACCGTCGGTATACCGGCCAAGGAGAAAATCTATAATTTGAGAAAATTTTAAAGCGTTCCGAAAACAGAGAAAATACGAAATACAATACAAAATACGTATCCGTATATAAATACCGATACTGTGAGACGAGTCTCACAGTGTCGCAGAAGGTATTTCGCTAGCAGAGCCACACCCAGGAAATTCTTTTTTATAAAAAGTTACATCACGGGACACAAAGAATTCACCAGTCTCCAAATCATACAATTTCTATCCCTTTTTATCAAGTGGATACCCAATAAAGATACATTTTCTACTCCTGCTAGCAAATTTATTATATCGGGATTTCAAATCATACGCATAGCACAGACAACCAAAAATACGTAGATGATCATACGAAGGAGCCGAACCATATAAAACTTCATAAGGAGACTTAAAATACAGGATACTAGAAGGTGTTCTATTTATCAGATAACATGCACTCAGAACACATTCTCCCCAAAAATCCACAGAAAGAGAACCCTGAAATCTCAATGCTCTGGCTACATTTAAAATATGTCGATGTTTTCTTTCCACCATTCCATTCTGTTGAGGTGTCCCAACACAGGATGTTTGGAACAATATACCTTAAGATGAAAAATAATCTCGTAAACAATTAAATTCAGTGCCATTGTCACTCCGTACACGACGTACATCAGCTCCAAACTGACACTTCACCATAGCAATGAATTTAAGAAACATAGAATAGACATCACATTTATCCTCCAACAAAATAACCCAAACAGTTCTAGAAAAATCATCTACCAAAGTCAAAAAATATCGTGCCCCATTAGATGACGGAACACGATATGGTCCCCACAGATCACAATATATAAGTTCAAAGCATCTCAAAGCACGACTACTACTATCAGGAAAAGCATCACGAGTCTGTTTAGCTTGATGACAAATATCACAAGCCTTATGAGAAAATATACTACTACCAGAGAGAAAATGTAAAGTCTGCATTACTTTATCTGAAGGATGCCCCAGTCTACTATGCCAAACCTCGGAATCACTCTCTCTGCAAGCCAGGATCACCGAAGCTAAAGAAGCTGGAACCTTCCCCAAGAAGTAAAGTCCACCCCTTTGTTCACCTGCTACAATCACCATCCTCGTACCTCGGTCCTGAATAAAACATAAATAAGGAGTAAATAACATATCACAATTTTTAGCACCAATCAATTGTGAGATAGAGATCAAGTTGCAAGTCAATGTTGGAACGTAAAGAACATCCGTCAACACCAATGAAGCAGTCAAAAATACTTTGCCTCGTAGAACAGCCTCAATAGTGCTCCCATCAGGCAAAGTTACAGGACAGGCAGGGCCCTCAAAGTAATCAACTAAACAATCACGAGAACCTGTCGCATGAAGAGTAGCCCCAGTATCGAATATCCAAGTGACAGAAGAACTCTTACCCATCAGACGATCAGATTTTGAAGGACCAGGGTTGGAAGGATTGACGTTACCCAGCAAGTTTATCAGTTTCTGCCATTGTTCACCTGAGAGTGGTGAAGGATACCCTCCATGCATCATATCCGTCGAACTCCCAGCAAGACCAGCAGGGACACCATGACCAGCAGCGGCGACATGATGAACAACCCCTGCGCCACCAGCACCACGTCCCCCATCACGTCTCTGCGGTGGTGCCGGGCCTCTGCCACCACCAGCACCACGTCCGTCCTCACGCCGAGGACGAGTCTCCCACCACTCTGGATAGCCAATCTTGGCAAAGCAAGTTGCAACATCATGACCTGTTTTCTTGCAATGAGTACAGTTTATACTTGATTTGTCTATGAAATCTGAGGTTCTACTATTAGAAGTAGTAGAAATACGAGGTAAAGTCTTGATAGCCAGCGCCATCACCTCCTCAGTAGCGGATTGGACCTGAGATTTTTGTATATCCTCCTCCTCATGGATTGCCTGGTATGCCCGATCTAAACTTGGCTGAGGATCCTGAGCCAGAAGATTAGATCGGGTATGACCATACAACTCAGCATTCAACCCATACATAAAGTCCTGAAAGTGGTCTTCATTCTTTATAGCATGTAGCTTTGCAGCAAGTTCACCACAGGTACAAGTAGGCAATGAGAAATAAGCAGCTTGTTCATCCCACAAAGATTAAAAATTTCCAAAGTCGGTTTCTACAGACATCGACGTCGTTTGTTTGCACTTGGCCAAAGCCACCTTAATTTGTTGCTTCCGAGTCCCATTGCTAACAACAAATCTTTTTTCCAACAAGTTCCACAATGGATAAACCTCCTCAAAGTACGGCAAAGATTTCTTCAGAGATGGATCAATGGTATTAAGAACCCATTGAACCAATAGTGCTTGCACACATCTCCAATCAAGCAATTTACTAGCATCATTAACAGGTTTGATTTTAGTACCTTCCAGAAAGGTGATCTTTCGCCTAGAGATCAGGGAGAGACGTATCGATCGAGACCACTCAGCATAGTTCGATCCACGGAAAATAATAGGAGTAATAATATTTCCTGGTTGATCAGCAGAACTCAGAAAATATGAATCCTTCGGATTAGGATAATTAGGGTTGTGTGCACCACCACCCCCAGTCGCGATGGAGTAGCTGGACGTAGCATCATCAGCCATCGCCAAAGTCGGGTGTACAAAATAAAGTACAACTCCGACGGATCAGTCGAACAAGGGGCGAATCGGACACTATCGGGGAGCCGGATCTGGCGCGTAGGGGTCTGTGTCAGGTGCGGTCAAGTGCGGGATCGTCGCAGGATCGACCGTGTACGGTCAGGCCGTAAGGCTGGCTCGTACGGCGACGGATCGACGGATCGGTGGATCAGAGCGGGAGCGGGCCTGGCGGATCGGCCGCGTACGGTCAGGCCGTAAGGTTGGCGCGTACGACGGCGGATCGGCGGATCGGCACGGGAGGGCGCACGATCGGCGCGCGGGAGGGCGCACGGGTCTGCGCGTCGGGATCGGCGGGCGCCGCGGGAGGGCGCACGGTCGACGTGCAGGAGGGCGCAGGTGGGCGCGCGGGTCGGCGCATCGAGATTGGAGGGCGCATGGTCGACGCGTCGGGATCGGCGGGCGCATCGGGTCGTTGCTGATCGGCGGGCGTGTCGGGTCGTCGGGTCGTCGGATCGGCGCGGTCGGGCGCGTCAGGCGCGTTGGGCGCGTAGAGATCGAGCACGTCCGTCAACTCTGACGTCGGTCGCGTCGGGCGCGTAGAGATCGGATCGAGGATGGTGAATATGACGGTTAAGGTTTTTCTGGAGGCTCTGATACCATGTAGGAAATAATAATGCCTTGTTCTCATTGCTAGGGTTTGTTACAATATATATAGTGTTTACATTTGGGCTTATGGGCCATATTTACATTACACATATAATCTAATAAAAGCCCTCCCATGCACTTCATTATTTTACGCGCAACTTAGATGATGCGATATTTATAATTAATTAGGAGTTTGACCATCTTTCGTTGCGCGCGATTTTAACGCACGACATCTAATCGGACAGACCCAATGACCTTGCGTCTAGGATCTTGGTATGACCGACTGTGCCCCCGACAATTTGGTGCAATTGTTCGATTACCCGCACACACTAAAAATATTATAAATGGCCTCTATTTTTTTATATATTAAAATATATGGTGATAATAATAATAAGATATTAATAATAATAGTGCTCATTAGTAAATTTAGTATAAAAATATAAAAACTATTTTTCTAGTATTAAGGTTCTAAAATACATTGTAAAATTTTTTTCTGAAGATTTTAGGATTTATTTCATGACTTTTATTAAACTTTACCTCTTACATATATTATACACTATTTACGTAATATATAATAAAAGTCAATTTAGTATTAACTAATGCAACATGTATAAATAATATTAGACGTGGATTATTTAAATAAATATAAATTATATGTATTACCTATAATAATTTAGATAAATATAAAAAATATTTTAAATAAATACTAATCCTACTTCTACTAGAAAAACATCTATATCTATATTCTATCCTAACAAAGCAAACTCCAATTTATTTAAATCAAATCCTATCTAATTTAGGAGATAAATCTGAAATAAATACCTATATAAACCCAATACATCCCCCTTCTATCAGCCATAATTCGAAATTATTTTTAGTCCAATAGAAACTCTAAAATTCGTCATTAGAATTCAGCCCCGCTTTTTAACAGCAAGAGCAACTTGGAACGACGATATCTCCTAGCTCCGAAGTCCGTTTTACCTCTAATTTTTTTAAAAGAAGCATATCGAGGTAAGCTTTTCAAAAACATATTTTAATAGACAAAATTTGTTCTGTAGATTTCTGTAAAACTGTTTGAGTACTAGATGTCCAAAAAACAAATGTGTTTCGATATTTTCGCGATTTCGGAAGATTTCGGGCACGAAAATGCGATCCATTTAGTTTTTCGAAAAGTTGATACGAAAATCTATACCATATCCTTATCTCAAAATTTATTAAATAAATCTAATAGGTACAGTATTAATTATAATTAGATAATAGACTATTTTCAGCATCCGGAGATGTTTGTTTGGACCTTAGTTCCTCGGCAGCCGTTGTTCCACCTACTTTCCTTTCTGATCTTCGCCACCACAGTACTCAGAACCCAGGCAAGTATACCTTCCTAATTTACTGTCATATTATTTATTTTCAGCATTTATTTACTTTGTTTCATATTTGTTAGTTTTATTGTTTTAAACTGCGCGTCCAAGCCTCACTTGGGTGCAAGCGACTCTATTAGTCGTTTTCCATTAGTTTATTTTATTTGATGCATGTTGACTTAGTTTCAGCGGACTACCTCCTTATTGTGGGATATCTTCCTTGACCATGACATACACACTACACGGTTTGAGACAGTTTGCTAGGGCACGGCTTGCATGTTGACTTGGCTATCTCTATGTAAGAAGTCGTGTGACGAATAAATCGTAACTGCTATGATTAGGGTATAGAGACTCAAGCAGTTACAAAACTAGACAGGTTATGGACATGACTTAGTCAGTGTAGGAAATCTTGGAGGAGGACAGTCACAAGTGCGTATGAGAAGCCAAACAGGTAAACCATAGTTTTCGAAAGAAACTATATCGAGATATATTTGCAGATACCCTCTAACATTTTGGACGTTACGGACGGATATATATGACTGGATGCCAGTTACGTACTTATAGCCTAAATTCCACCCATACGCATAAAAGTTGTCCTCTAAATTTCACAATAGACGGTTAGAATCCCCTTCGCATATTTGTGTCTAGAAGAGTGTTTTGCATATTATTATTATTCTGACAGTTCATATTAGCATGTTCTTTCTGTATCTTATTATGTCCCTCTGAGGACCTGGTGATTTCTCCAGGTGTGTTTGTGATTTTTGCAGGTGCTCTAGCCAAGGACATAGCTTACAATCTACCTTCGTGATGCTAGCTTTTGGATCATCTTTTACTTCGCTCGACTCTTCCATTATCACTATGTATTTCTCTCTTTTTGTTGGTAGTTGATTTGTCTCCGCCCAACGTTTTGTACAAATGACATTTATAAGTTGATTCTATGATATATTTATTTGTGGATGAGATTAGTTTCATGGCTTTCTACATTTCACAGCTTATGTATACATACGAGGGTTCCATATACTTCGTATGTATACAGCTGGCATGTCTACGTATTTAGTCCTTATATTTTGGGATTGGGGCGTTACATATTTTTGTGGTGGCCCATGCAGGTCAACGACAAATTACTTGGTTACTTTACCGTACCAAGCAAGCCTGCGTATAGGATTAGAGTCTAGGATCTCATCCACATACCTAACCGTCTCCCTCAATTTCCTTTTTTAAACTCCCACTTGACTTCCTTGATTTACATCTTGTTTGATTCCCTCTACCATTAATTCTTATATTTCTTTCGTGCTTGATAGTGGTTAGGAAGGTAACCTATACTAGGTGGGCATGACCCATTGTCCCATCACACTACTAGTTAAATTCTTGTAAGTTTGGTAGAATGCCCTAGACCTAACACCTCCCTTAGACTCTATGACCCATTAAAGAGAGTACTAACAGGTTTTCCTATACTATAGAGTTTAGAGGACACTAACCCATTTGGTCAAAGCCTTAGACAAGAAAACAGTAGGACAACGGTATAGGCACAAACATCAGACAAGACTTAGATTCTTCAGGAACTTAGACTATTTATACTTTCTTTCATCATTATCTCGCGTACTCATAATTTTGGACTATCTTGACTAAACGCTGTTATTATAGCCTAGTTATGCAAGCTTAATTTTTATCGAGCTTGTCCAGGACATATGTTTTATTGTGGGCACCCACTAATATACTGTCTAATCAGAATTGGCGTATTATGGTCTGATCAACCATAGTGCACTTGGTTCATTTTTCATATGAATATTCTACGTGGAATGAGATAGTTAACCAATATACTTACCCTCTAGGATCTCATCTGCGGCTGCTTTGACGACTCCCTTTGGACTATCCAATCGTCTTTGCACCCATATTTGTGTTCAGTCGCATCTCCCTTGAAACGCTTATTGTTTTTCGTCTTCACCTATTTCAAAATAAACTTTGGTGCTTGAGGATAAATAGGCACCGAGTATCCTACTTAGGTTACCAACCACCTATGGCCATAATATTTGGATATACAAGTGTAGCTAGCCGTCGGCCAAGCCATGTGACTACAACCCCGTCTTGAGTTACTCGTCCTTTTTCTCGACCCTTGATCTATTAAAAAGACCTTCTAATCATTTGAAACTTGAGAATAATAGGATCGTTTCCTTGAGCGTGCCCTAACCTAGGTGACTACATTCTCTTTAGAAATCACGTCTATGAATATAACATGACTTAGAATTTTATGGCATAAACCTTGATAGATATAGAAAAACGAGGGTATCCTATCTAGTTAGAAACCACTACCGTGATCCTTTTAAGTACCATGAATTGTTCTGCTCTCCCGGTTCGTGTGTCATAGTGCTCCGCTAAAACATGGAAGCAGAGGACGACATACACAACCATTTCTTCCATTTGCACAAAAAAAATTATGACATGATCTTCGTGCCCAATTCTTTTTCCGTCTTGCATTTCGTTTCCACAGATCGTGCGTTATTTTTAATTTCGAGGATGAAATTCTTGTAAGTTGGGTAGGATGTAAACCCCCAAATTTTCGACTAAGGATATTGTGGTATTTTTTAAAATTTTATTTTTAATAAATTATTGTGAATAAAAATCTTAGATTTAATTTTATAATTAAATACACATTACCGTGGCTTGAACAATTGGAGCACCACATAACATAATTTTACCCAAAAAGTTTCGCATATGTGACCTAGTCGAGCTATACTACGACCATGGATTTTTCGTTACACCCAAAAGCCCTCCCATGCACTTTATTATTTTACGCGCAACTTAGACGACGCGATATTTATAATTAATTAGGAGTTTGACCATCTTTCGTTGCGCGCGATTTTAACTCACGATATCTAATCGGATAGACCCAATGGCATGACCGACTGTGCCCCCGACAATTTGGTGCAATTGTTCGATTACCCGCACACACTAAAAATATTATAAATGGCCTCTATTTTTTTATATATTCAAATATATGGTGATATTAATAATAATAGTGCTCATTAGTAAATTTAGTATAAAAATATATAAAACTATTTTTCTAGTATTAAGGTTCTAAAATACATTTTACAATTTTTTTCTGAAGATTTTAGGATTTATTTCATGACTTTTATTAAACTTTACCTCTTACATATATTGTACACTATTTAGGTAATATATAATAAAAGTCAATTTAGTATTAACTAATGCAACATATATAAATAATATTAGACGTGGATTATTTAAATAAATATAAATTATATGTATTACCTATAATAATTTAGATAAATATAAACAATATTTTAAATAAATACTAATACTACTTCTACTAGGAAAACATTTATATCTATATCCTATCCTAACAAAGCAAACTCCAATTTATTTAAATCAAATCCTATCTAATTTAGGAGATAAATCTGAAATAAATACCTATATAAATCCAATACATCCCCCTTCTATCAGCCATAATTTAAAATTATTTTTACTCCAATAGAAACTCTAAAATTCGTCATTAGAATTCAGCCCCGCTTTTTAGCAGCAAGAGCAACTTAGAACGACGATATCTCCTAGCTCCGAAGTTCGTTTCACCTCTAATTTTTATAAAACAAGCATATCGAGGTAAACTTTCCAAAAATATTTTTTAATAGACAAAATTCATTCTGTAGATTTTTGTAAAATTGTTTGAGTATTAGATGTCCGAAACACAAACGTGTTTCGATATTTTTGCGATTTCGGAAAATTTCGGACACGAAAATGCGATCCGTTTAGTTTTTCGGAAAGCTGATACAAAAATATATACCATATCCTAATTTTAAAATCTATTAAATAAATCTAATAGGTACAGTATTAATTATAATTAGATAATAGACTATTTTCAGCATCCGGAGATGTTTGTTTGGACCTTAGTTCCTCGGCAGCCGTTGTTCCATCTACTTTTCTGTCTGATCTTCGCCACCACAGTGCTCAGGACCCAGACAAGTATATCTTGCTAATTTACTATCATATTATTTATTTTCAGTATTTATTTACTTTGTTTTATATTTGTTAGTTTTATTTGTTTTAAACTGCGCGTCGAAGCCACACTTGGGTGCAAGCCACTCTATTAGTCGTTTTCTATTATTTTATTTGATGCATGTTGACTTAGTTTCAGCGGACTACCTCCTTATTGTGGAATATTCTTATATCTTCCTTGGCCATGACACACACACTACACGGTTTGAGACAGTTTACTAGGGACACGGCTTGCATGTTGACTTGGCCATCTCTATGTAAGAAGTCGTGTGACGGATAGATCATAACTGCTATGATTAGGGTATAGAGACTCAAGCAGTTACAAAACCGGACAGGTCATGGACATGACTTGGTCAGTGTAGAAAATCTTGGGGGAGGACAGTCATTAGTGCGTATGGGAAGCCAAACAGGTAAACCATAGTTTTCGAAAGGAACTATGGCAAGATATATTTGCAGATACGCTCTAACGTTTTAGACGTTATGGCCGGATATGTATGACTGGATGCTAGTTATGTACTTACAGCCTAAATCCCACCTATGCGCATGAAAGTTGTCCTCTAAATTGTACAATAGACGGTTAGAATCCTCTTTGCATATTTATGTCTAGGAGAGTCTTTTGCATATTATTATTATTCTGACATTTAATATTAGCATTTTCTTCCTGTATCTTGTTACGTCCCTCTGAGGACCTAGTGATTTTTCCAGGTGCTCTAGCCAAGGACATAGCTTACAATCTACCTTCGCGATTCTAGCTTTTGGATCGTCTTTCGCTTCGCTCGACTCTTCCATCGTCACTATGTATTTCTCTCTTTTTGTTGGTAGTGAATTTGTCTCCACCCAGTGCAAATAACATTTATAAGTTGATTCTATGATATATTTATTTGTAGATGAGATTAGTTTCATGGCTTTCTACATTTCAAAGCTTATGTATACATACGAGGGTTCCATATACTTCATATGTATACAGCTGGCATGTCTACGTAATTAGTCCTTGTATTTTGGGATTGGGGCGTTACAGACTCGGACTCGAACTCGAGCTCATGGGCTCATGAGGCGTAATGTGGCATTTTGTTGGCGCACTTTGCACTTAGCATCGTCAATTGTGCATGGTGCGCAAGTTGTACGTGGTTTGTGCAGGTTGCACGCGGTGCGTAAGTTGCGCGTGTGTCTATACACTATTTGAGCATTTACAGCACGTTCGGGACGGGTTTTTCTACGTCCCGAACGTTCTGCTAACTGGGCAGTTACTGCGCGGGCTTATATAAGGCTCTCTTCTCTCTCACAGTGAATACAAGTTATAGAACATAGAGTACATAAGTGTTTCTTAACACAAGTACATAGTTCAGAATTCCTTACGAATTCCTACAGACTTTGAGAGAGAAGAGTAGCGTTGCACCAGCGTCACTTAGCGTCGCAGGAGTCCGCTGCCATCCGAGGAGTCAGAAGATCAGAGTGTTCCAGAGTTCTCCGACGAACTTGCTAGTTCCTGGAAGCTATTCGTGTGGGGAAAATTAAGCTTTGAGCAACGGTGATCATTCACCCCAGCAGGCCATCTTCCATCTTTCTCCTGTCATCGCTACTGCTGTTAGCATTTCGATTTGTACCTTCTGTTTAGAAGTGCTATTGTCATTTGCTACTGTTACGAAATCTTTTTAGATTATCGTAATCCTGAATCCTCTTAGGATCTCTGTTGTGCACCTTCTTTGAAGTGTTGCGTTGAAATATTATTTTTACAATTGTTTCATTTTCTTAGTTTTCTACCAAAAATTGTACCCCAACAATAACAATCTCAAAGCTTAATTGCTACGATGGAAAACTTTCGTGCTTCACTAGTCAATTCTAACGTCTCTAAGTTAGAACAATTTGATGGTGAGCACTATAAAATCTGAAAAAGAAAGGTTTTCCTTAATATTTAGTTCTCTGATGTTGATGACGTGCTGTTTAAGGAGGAACCTACTGTTCCAGATACTGGATCTGCAGCCGTAATCTCTGCGGCTACTAAAGACCAGGCCAAGTGGAGAAGGGACAATAACATTTGTAGGCTTATGATCATAAATATTATGGAAGATTCCCTTGCCGAATCTTATTCAAAGAAGACCGTTGCCAGAGAGATTTGGGAGTCTCTGGATAAACTGTACGAAGATGATAAGAACCGGAGAAAGATATTTTTTGTTGAGAAATATCACAAGTGGTTCTTTGAGGACGAGAAGCCAATTCAGTCGCAGGTGAAGGAGTTCCTGAAACTGTGACAAAAGTTGGAAGACGAGACGATGCCCCTCCCAGACAAGTTTATTGTTGGAGGGATCATTTTGAAGCTCCCTGCTGGGTGGAGCAAGTTCTATGCTAACATGCATAGGAAGAAGTTGGAGGTCAGTCTCGACGATCTTCTACAAGAAGTCTATGTTGAGGACCATATGAGGGCTCAACTGAAGGTGGACGTACTGTCCAAGCAATTGGCTAACGCCAATCTTGTTCTTACCAGGGAACCAAGGGGAAAGCATGCGACTTTCCACAGCAAAAAGAAAGACCCTAACAATCTGAACGTGAAGGGGACTTCCTTCAAGTAAAAGAAGGCAAAGTCTCAGATGCCTTATTTCAAGTGTGGCAAGAAGGGCCACTTCAAGAGTGAATGCAAAGCAAAGACCAAGCAATTAGAGTAAGGAGAGCCTAGCAAGGTATCTTTGATCACTGATGTTGTTACTATGATTGCGCAGGTCGATGCGCTAGCGGCTGACTCTGACTTTTGGGTAGACACTGGAGCCACCTGCCATGTCTGCTCCAGCAAGGAGTGGTTCACCACCTATACACCAACTTCTGAAGTGGTTATGGTGGCGAACCAAGCACAAGCTGAAGTGCTCGGGATCGTGATGGTGGTTTTGAAGCTGACTTCGGAGAAGTCTCTGACGCTTCAAGGTGTGAAGCATGTACCTGCTATCGCAAAGAACCTGATCTCGGGAGGCCTACTCTGTAATACAGGCCTCAGGATAGACATCAATGTTGGCTAGATAGTGATGTCCATAAAGGGAACATATTTTGGAAAAGCTTTTTGTACCGAAGGAATGTTCAAAATTCAGCTTGTAAATCAGTCCAATGTAATTAATGCAATCACTCCGTCTGCTTATACTCTTGAGTTGTGGCATAATAGGCTAGGACATGTTCATTGTAAACGAATAAACAGAATGTCTAGTCTAGGACTTATCTCCAAGTGTGGGGGTAACGTAGAGAAATGTAAAGTTTGTGCTCAAACAAAGATCATAAGGAAACCATTTCCTCGGGTTTATCGAAGTACAAATCTTTTGGAGTTGGTACACTCTGATATCTGTGACTTCAAACAGTTCTCTACAAAGGCTGGGATAAAGTATTTCATAACCTTCATCGATGACTTCTCTATGTATGTATTCGTTTACTTGCTGAAGGCTAAATACGAAGCATTCGAGAAGTTCAAGGAGTTCAGAGTCGAAGCCGAGCGACAAACTGGACAACAACTTAAAAGAATAAGAAGTGATCGAGGTGGGGAGTACAGGTCTCATGAATTCACATCGTTCTGTAAAGAACATAGAATTGTCAATGAGACTACGGCTCCGTACTCTCCTCAATCAAATGGAGTAGCTGAGAGGAAGAATAGAACATTAACAGAAATGATTAACTCAATGTTGTTGACTGCGGGTCTTCCAAAGTTCTACTGGGAAGAAGCTGCATTGACGGCCACTTTTATTCTGAATAGAGTACCTCATGCAACTTCAGACATTACTCCTCATGAACTCTGGTTCAAGGTCAGACCTAACTTGAATGTTATTTGAGTGTGGGGGTCTCTGACATATGTCAAGCTTCCAGATCTGAAGATTCAGAAGCTTGTGACAAGGACTACAAAGACAATCTTCTTGGGCTATGCCGAGAAGAGTGATGCTCGAAGATTTTTTGATATTGAGTCAAATCATATCATTGAATCTCGCGACGCAGAATATCTTGAAAACAAATTTGCAAGGCACAAGAATATTGTTCTTGTGGATATTTCTAAAAACAATGAAGGTGTGCAGGAAACTGAAGTTTTCAATGAAGATGTAGTCCAAGAAGATGTTATTGTTGAAATAATTGAACCAGAACTAGCTGAGCCGTCAGCTAAGCTTATGAGGAGGCCGAAGGAATTCGGAATTGACTTTGTCACCTATCATGTGGAAGCATATCTGCTTACCTATGATGAGGCAATAAAGACCAGAGATGCGGTTTTCTGGAAGGAGGCGATTGACAATGAAATTGATTCCATCACCTCAAATAACACTTGGGTATTGGTTGATCTTCCTGAAGGAGCAAAACCCATCGGATGCAAATAGATTTTCAAGAAAAAGATGAAAGTAGACGGAACTATTGACAAGTTCAAGGCTAGGCTGGTAGCCAAAGGATTTTTTCAGAAGCAGGGGATCGACTATTTTGACACGTATGCTCCAGTAGCCCGGATGACCACCATCAGGATGTTGATTGCTCTTGCAGTAATACATAAGATGGTGATACATCAGATGGATGTGAAAACAACTTTCCTAAATGGTAAGCTGACCGAAGAAATTTACATGTAACAACCAGAGGGATTTGTCGTCAAGGGTCTTGAAGACAAAGTCTGCAAGTTGGTAAAATCCTTGTACGGTCTTAAACAGGCTCCCAAGATGTGGCATGAGAAATTTAACAAAGTTATAAGGTCAAATAGCTATATAGTCAGTGAGACGGGCAAGTGTGTTTACACAAAGTTCGCTGATGGAAGAGGTATGATCGTTTGTCTGTAGGTGGACAACATGCTGATCCTAGGTACGGATATGGGCTGTGTCACGGAGACAAAGAAGTTCATCATGAACAAGTTCAGTATGAAGGATTTGGGGGAAGCTGATGTGATCTTAGGGATCAAGATCATCCGGACAGACACTGGACTAGCACTGTCACAGTCTCATTATGTTGAGAAGATAATCACTCATTACGGATATCAGGATCTTCCAGGGATCGATACGCCGTACAGGTGTGATATGAAGCTAAAGCCTAATTCAGGAAAAAGCGTCAGGTAGCTGGAGTATGTAAGCGTAATCGAGAGTTTGATGTATGCTACTACTGCCACAAGGCCTGACATAGCTTTCGCCATGGGAATGCTGAGTCATTTCACGAGCAACCCAGGCATTGAGCACTGGAAAGTTGTGAAATGGGTTATGAGATATCTCAAGAAGACTCAGACATATGCATTGTACTACAGCGGAGATCCGTCGGTAGTAGAAGGCTTCAGTAATGCCAGCTGGGGCTCAGAAGTGGAGAGCGAGAGGTCCACAGGTGAATACATTTTCATAATGGATGGAGCTGCTATATTATAGAAATCGAAGAAGCAGACTATGCTCTCGCGGTCATCCATAGAATCAAAGTTATTTGTACTTGATATCGCAGCGAAGGATACAGAATGGCTTCGGAAGCTCATATATGATCTTTCAGTGGTTGGGGTGCAAATACCGGCGATACCGATATACTGCGACAACCAGGTGACTACAGCAGTGGCATCAAATGACCTCTTCAACGGAAAGAAGAGGACTGTGTGGTTGAAGCATAGGGCAGTACACGATCTCATCATGAGGGGTGTCATTGTAGTAATTGATGTTCGAAGTTAGGAGAACCTGGCAGATCCGTTCACCAAGGGCCTCAAGCGCCAGCTGGTCGATGACACAGCTTGTAAAATGGGCTTGAAGGCATTCTGATATTGTGTTATTACATTCCTACCATAAAGTTTTATGCTATTAGTTTAAAGAGAAATCTACTACGCATTTAGGTTTTGGTTCAAGAGAGGACTATTAACCGAAAGAATATCAAGAACGGTAGGTACTTGTCCTCTGTGGCATGGGGAGGTTACGGGCCTACAACCACTGTTGTCTACTGTTATTTTCTGCGAAAAACGGATCCTGTGGGAAGGTTGGCTTAATCGTCTTAATGAGTTCTCAGGCAGAGTGAATACCTAGTGTGCTTTACAGGAAGCACGGTAGCGTAGCACTACAAGGTGTGAAACTCTATGCTACTGTGGGGTGACTCCACCATGAGGTTCCCGAAAAGGGTAATGCCTCGGCTGTATGAGCTAAGTCACAGCGGCGTAGCACCGCAAATAGGTAGGTAGCCTAATGTTGTATATTGAAATGAAATAGGGTATAGTTAGCACTACAAAGAGGAGGGGTTCCTCATGTTATAGTGGCATGACACCACATGAGGTACCCGGTTAGGGGTAAAGCCTCGGTCTTGCAAGCCATGTCGTTGCGGCATAACACCACAAGGGAGCCTAAGGCTTCATGCTGGATAGTTTGGCACTACAAAGAGGCGATGACCTCATGCTACAGTAGTATGACACTACGATGAGGTTCCCGATACGGGGTGAGGCCTCGACTTTAGGCCATGTCATAGCGGTATAGCACCGCAAGGGAAACGCAAAGTGCTTTATGCCATGTCTCTTTAACAAAGAACTCACCTATAGTGTATGGACAAAGAGATATCAGGCCGTCTCTTGAGAGTAAACTTGTAGATACCCAAAATTATACACTGAAACCAGGCTGGCACAGGACCTTTAATGTGTAGCCAGAAGCACATGTAACTATATTATGTGAATGGGAAGAATTTCAGCTATGGTGCAGAATTCAAGGCTTAGTCCATTCTTGTATTATAGTCTATTGTTTGACCCATGCGGGAAGATTCAAGTCGTCAGCGACATCTCTCCTACTGCATGATAGACAGTTACTGTGGGGAACATTTATACCCATATATAGAGATATATTGGGGATTGTTGGAGTTTAGCCTTTTATTTTGGAATTTTAGTTCCTGTAGGTCCTAAAAATTAAGTTGCACCCATCAACAAAGCCATGAAAATCAAAAAGTACATCCTTCAAATGAACTGCGCAAGAGACAGATTGCGTACCATCTCAATTGCGCAGGCTGAACTGTACAGCAAGCCAAGTGCGCAAGCTGACATGGCCTTGTCATCATTATCTGACAGAGAATCAGATCTTCTGACAACTGACAGCACGGAGAACGAGAAAACTGTTCGTTTATCGTGCAACACAGCGCTCGAGGACAGCTGTATATGCAGCACAATCTGCCAAACTCTTTACAGCACGGTCCATCTCAGCGCAATCTGAAGACAGTGCAATTCATGTGGCGCACTCCATCAAGACAACTGACAATATACACGTGGCCTTCATACCATCAATTACTCACCATGTGGCAACCGTCTGTACATGATCAAGCGCATTTCAATCAAACAATGCCACGCATCACATACAGATGGTCCACGATCGGGTAACTGCCTGTGCAGTCCATTGCTTGTGCAATCCAGTGCATGCGCAATCCATCCTGCGCAATTCAGAATAACTAAAAATTAGTTATTTCTAGAACTCTATAAATAGAGTTTTAAGTCCTTCCTAGGGGGGATCACATAGAGATCAGAGATTCAGAATCAAGATCAGAGAGTTCAGGAGTTCTTGCCCAAGTGCTGCTGCATTCTTCAGAGGCTTTTGCCTTCAACTTCAGAGGCTATCGTCTTCAAAGTTCACATCGTCCAAGGGATAAAGCGATCGTCATTCAGATCGGATTCCTACAGTTGTACTTTCCCAGGATTCTATTGTAATCTCTTTACAAAGTTTGTTGAAATAAAGATCAACTTTTGTTTTTGCAAACAAAATGGCGACTCTGCTGGGGACGACTTTCTCCTCCGATGAGGAAGTGACAACTCAATGTGACGTTGCGTCTATCGGGAAGACGCAGAAGATGCTGGTTGTGAAGGTCAACCAGACGACCTACGAAGCCATGATCAACTCCAAGACCACTCCTCGTACTGCAACATCTTCTGCCACGAACAAAGTACGCCCAGTCTGGGTCTCCAAGACTGCTGCACATTCTGCTGTCACTGCTGCTGCACAGTCTGCTTCCAAGACTGTTGCACAATCTGCTGTCTCTACTGTTGCACAATCTGCTTCCAAGACTGTTGCACAATCTGCTGTTGCACAGTCTACCTCAACTGCTCATGTGCAGTCTGCTGCTACCAGTGCACAAACTACTTCCTATGCTGTCATGTCAAAGTGCAAGACTCCACTTCCCCTGGCGTAGTTGGCTGTAACTCTTCCTACACAGTCCACTACTCCAGCAACCAGAGTGCATCCCAAACACTCTGTGGCCAGAACTCCTGATGCGCAAACAACAGTGTCTGTGGTCAGAACCAAAAAGACATCTGCCAAAACTCCTAATGCGCAACTAGCCAGTGCGCAAGCTGTGTCAGCGCAGTCCAAGAGAGACAGCCCTTTGGCTAATCCCTCTTCCTCTCACAGCAAGGAGAAAGGCTTTACTCCTCTTTCCAAACACCCTGTTGCTCCAGCGCAATCCACTGGGGGTAGTCTGTTGACTGTCCCTCCTCCATCACAGAACAAAGGAAAAGGTCCGTTGGCCTTTTCTCAAACTTCTTCGTCTCACGACTTGGAAGACAACAGAGGGAAACGCTCTTTAGCTAACCCTTCTTCGCAAAACAAAGGAAAAGGCCCTTTGGTCTTTTCTCAGTCTTCCTCGGTTTTTACCGTAGAAGATCAATCTGAACGTGCCTCGGCACCAGTCAGTACAATAACTCTTTCAAACAAGAGTTCTTCTCTCCATGCCAAAAGGACTTGTACTGATCAAAGAGGTATTTTGCCTACTCCGGTAGCAGAATTCCAGGATCTCCCAACTCTTCAGATATCCAGATCAAAGCAAGGAAAATTACTGGTGTCCCAGACAGAAGCCCCTGGGGGTGAATTTGCTGATCTTCGGGACTATCTCAATAGACCTCGGTCTATGTCAACTTCGACGAAACGCAAGCAGCCAATGGCGAAGACAAACTCGCATCAAAAGCAAACTCCCAGGATTAAAAATCCTGACACATATGCTAATGAAGTGAGTACTTCCCTGTACACTCAAGGGACAAAACATCTAAAGAATCGGAACCATGTTCCAAATATTGTCAAGGAACATATCCCTAAAACTTCTTTCCGTCCCGTCGTTGTTCCTGACCTTCGAGAACATCTTAGGCAAAAACGGGACAACATCTCAACACCTCCAGTTCAACCACTTGAGCACCATTGTAACCACAAGGTTATCATCCAGTGTTGTTGCAAGACAACAAAACGATTTGTCTTCGATCGTCTGAACTTTACAAATTCTGAACCGATGTTGGAAGACGAGGACGAAATATTGTATGCTTCCGTCAACATGACTTCTCGAGACACTGGGGATAGAAAATGCTCCAAGCATGGCAAACCTCGCCGGCCCAGCTAGCGGTATTTAGATTTATTCCAAGAATCTTTTGAAGGAGTATTTCGACATACTCGATCCCGAAGCCGAGATACAATCGGTCAAAGGAATCTTCTCCAAGATCCTTCCGGTCATCTCCCTCTTTCTCATTCAGGAGATAATTCCTTCTCTGATTATGATTCATACAGTAAAAGTTCTAAACAGACAGTGTCCTCCACTGTACCCAGAGAAGTGACAGCTTATGATGCTTCTAGTTCGGCTAATCAAGAACAACGAATAGCCGCACTAGAAGACAAATTGAAGACCATGGCTGAAATGGTCGCCAGTATGCATTCAATTATTGTGGCTCAACATACAGTACCACCGACTGTACCTATTACAAATCCCGAAATTATAGCATCATCAGTGCCTGCCAATGCAGGGCTGGGGGTAGTATCTCCTCAAATACCCTCTATACAAGTTTAACCTACACCCAGTCAGTCAGGTGCTGGGGGTAATGCTTACCATACTGTTCCTCCTCCTAACACTATAGTTCAACCTGCTCCTTCTTCATCATCAGAAGATGCTAATGAAGCTGTCAAACTCTTGTGCACTCAGTTCGAGGCCTTCAAAGAAAAAGGCAACTTACAGAGATTGGGGATCAAGTAACCCTATCCTGTTAAATGGAAGGAAGTCCCGTTTCCTCCCAAGTACAAAATCCCAACAATCTCTCTGTTTGATGGCAGTACTTCCCCAAGCCAGTTCATTAACCACTTTGAGGTAATGACTGTCCAACTTCAACCAAATGACGCTCTTCTTACCAGAGTATTCGTCGACTGTTTAGCCGGTATGGCATACGATTGGTATAGAAGCTTGCCCGATGGTTGTATTACTTCCTTCTCAGGTCTTAAACAAATCTTCTTAGAACGATTCTATGAGGGGATCAACGACATGACTATGTCAGCCCTTAATAAAATCAAACAAAGATATAATGAAACCGCTGAGAGTTTCATTGAAAGGTTCGGTCGAGAAGCCTTGAAGATGCCTCCAGGGACTCCAGCCGCTGTCACTATAGACACCTGTAAGGCAAATCTTTTGTCTATCATCAGCATGTGGACGGGATCAACCCAATTCCAAGACTGGCCATCCTTCATTGTCAACGCTAAAGCAGCTGAGGTTAGCGCTGACAAATTCAAGCAGTTAGGGGTACACATGTCTAACCCCGATCGAGATGAACACCAGACATCGAGTAGCGGTAATCTCCAGAACAACCGCAAGAATAAAGAGACTTTAAATATCAACTTGAAAAGTAAGGAATCTCTGGCGGTCAATGTGGCTCCACCTACGTCTACTTCGACTGCTTCTGCCCCTCCACCAAGGGAACCTCGTTCGAAAGTAGAGTATTCCTTCGACGAGAATGACACCGCGAGCATCTTTGATTGCTTGATCAAAAGCAATAAGCTCCAACTCCCAGACCCAAAGAAGCCTGATAAGGTCGGTAAGACCGATCATCCCAAATATTGTGTCTACCACAGGTTTATTGGACATCCCACTCGAGCATGTTATGTGCTCAAAGGCAAAATTCAAGAGCTGGTCAACGCTGGTGTTGTCACTTTACAGCAAGATAAGAAGACAGTTACCGCGAACATGGTCTCAGTTCAGTTCGGTGATTTCCCTCCACAGATGGTACAGCATGGCGTCATCCCTATCCCCAAGGCCACTCTCGAGATTGAGAATCTCCTTCCTCTACGAAGTGAAAGTCTCGTCCCCTTATCTCTTGACAATGGTGAGATTATGTGGATTCACCCTGATCTTACTTCAGAGTTCGAAGTTCCCTCTTCCTCCAAGAAGAAAGATCGCTCCAAGGGCAAGATAAATACTTACAACATGGTGTCTTTTGACCCCATAGTTGAAGAAAATTTTTTACTGGGTACCAGGTCGGGGAAAGCCTATCTATGAGAAGCTCCTGAAACTCAGAAAAATCCTACTTCTTCTTCTGAGCTTGCTCCTGTACAACCTGTCTCCACTGAGGATATTCCTTCTGCATCCTCACCGGTTGTAGTACCCATTCCCCCTAAACCGACGACGGCTGACAAAGGCAAACAACAAGTCCGTTTTGACAAACCGTTGAAGAAGTCATCTCCCTCAGGACTTGAGAAGCCCTACAATTTTGATATCTTGGCTCAACTAGCCAATATACGGCCAGGCTGTCAATCTTCGAGCTCTTACGCCTCTCCAAAGAAACTCGAGAAACTCTAAGTGAAGCTCTTATGCAGGCAGAAACTTGTCTAATCCTTCTGAAGAAGCCAAAAACAGAGCCAGTCTCTTGCCTCCATTGTCATAGTGTGTTGGAATTAATTCCAAATATTACCTTCACACAGGATGATATGCTGTTGGAAGACAATAGGCATGACCGTCCTCTTTACTATACAGGATATGTCGACTCGATGAAAGTCGATCGTATTCTGATAGATCCAGGGTCAGCACTCAGCATCATGCCGAAGACAATGCTGGACGCACTGAAGATTCCTGTCCATAGTCTTTCTGGCACGATCACCACCATCTTTGGGTTCAATCAAGGAAGAAGTGAGCCTTTGGGCAAGATTCGCTTAAAACTCCAAATAGGCAATCTTCGCACAAAGGTGACCTTTTATATCATAGACAATCATGGTTGCTCTTACAATGCTCTGTTGTGGAGGCCATTCCTGTATGAACACAATATTATTCCTTCTACTCTCCATCAATGTTTCAAATATGTTGATGACAATGGAGAGGTTCAAAAGGAGGTGTCGGATCTCTATCCATTCAAAGGTGTCGAAGCATACTGTAACGACGCTCGTATGTATAAAGATGAGTTCATGAAGGTGGTATTGGCTCTGGATACTGAAGTAGAACAGGAAGCAGTGCCCAAAGACACCCTCATCATACCTGTTAAAGGGCGTGTTTCTCGTCCTCAATCCTCCAAACCACTGGCTATTCATTTGCCAGTCCAGAAGCAACCAGCTGATGGTGGTCAAGATCAAAGGGAGCTCACCTCTTCTGAGCCACTTGTTATCGACTTACGTCGTAACAAGGAGAAAAAGCAGCTCACTTCTTCTGAGCCACTTGTTATTGATCTATCTCATAACAAGGACAAAAAGGAGCTCACTTCCTCTGAGCCACTTGTTATTGAACTTCGTCGTAACAAGCCTCCTCCACGTTCTTCCTCTCCCCCTCTTGTAATCAATCTGACTAAGCCTGCTAAGGCTAAAGGTCCTATTGTAAATACAGATGTACAAATCAATGAAAAAGCATCTACTTTCCAGTATACTGATGTCATTTATCATACTAAATGCTATTTGGATATGTTAGATAGCTTCCAATCATTTACAATGGGAGTTGTACAATCTCTTCAAACAGAGGTCTCACTTGAACATCCGAATGACTCATATTGTGTTGTTCCCGCTCGAAAGAAAGGCGAGAGTCCAATACTTTTTAGTAAAGGACCAGAACAGAAATTCAGCTATATGGATGATAGTAAAAGTAACGATACATGACATCTCCAAATTCGTCGTTACAGTCAACAATCAAAAGATATCATCCGAAAGATATGTTATGACTTCAAGAATGGCCTCAACTATGGTAAGGGTAGACAAAATCCTATCCGTACGGCTGTTCCGAAAGAAAAGTCAGAGATGTATTACAGCAAGACCAAGAGAGGTCTCGGATATACTTCGCCTCCGGTATTATCCCCAGCAGTTTTTGAATCTAATAGTGAAGAGCGCTCTAACTCTTCTGATTCCAGATCATGGGATTCTGACACCAGCATTGGTCAGGTTCATCGGCTGATCGTATCTTCCAACATGATCTCTGCTGAACTTCCAGAAGGATATGACGAGGATATTGAAGAAAGTCTTGAAACGGATCCTTGGGCTCAACGAATGGATACCCAATAAGAACTCCGATTCGAACAACGAGAACCCCCTACCGAAGATCAATTAGTTCAAATTGATGTGGGAGAGAGCGGGTCACCTCGTCCAATATTCATCAGCAAGAACCTTCCAGAGAAAGATAAGCAAGAATTAATTCTTCTTATTCAAGAATACATTGATGTCTTTGCCTGGAGCTATGAAGACATGCCAGGTCTAGATCCCAAAGTTGCTACTCATAAATTGAATATCTTGCCTAATGTAAAGCCAGTCAAACAGCAACAAAGGCGATTCAAACCAGAAATGATGGACGCGATCGACGATGAAGTCAAGAAGCTTATCGCTTGTGGCTTTATTCGAGAAGAATAACATCCCGATTGGGTGGCCAACATTGTTCCAGTCTTAAAGAAAACCGACAAAGTTCGAGTTTGCATCGACTTCATGGATCTTAATAAAGCCTGTCCAAAAGATGAATTTCCTCTCCCTATCACAGATGTCATGATTGACAACACCTGTGGGTTCGAGCAAATATCCTTCATGGATGGATTCTTCGAGTACAATCAGATTCGGATGAATCCTGAAGATGAAAAACATACTTCTTTCTGCACTCCTTGCGGAGTTTATTGCTATACTGTAATGCCATTTGGTCTCAAGAATGCTGGTACAACTTATCAATAGGCTATGAGTACCATCTTTTGAGATCATCTGCGCGAGACTGTCAAATGCTACGTCGATGATATTGCCGTCAAAAGTCGTCTCAGGGAAGATCATAACCGAGACTTAAGAACAATCTTCAATCTGATGCGCCAACATCAACTCAAGATGAATCCCACCAAGTCATTTTTGGGTGTCTCTAGTGGCAAATTTCTCGGCTTCGTTATTACCTCTAAGGGTATACACGTGGATCCCGAGAAGATCAAAGCCATTCAAGAGATGCGTCCTCCACGCAACCTAAAAGAGCTACGAGGATTCCAAGGTCAACTTGCGTACATCAGAAGATTTATTTCAAATATGTCTGGACGCTGCAAACCATTCACTCAGCTAATGAAGAAGGGTGTATCTTTCATTTGGACTGAAGAATGTCAACAAGCATTCAAAGATATAAAGCGATATCTTATGAATCCACCAGTCTTGGTGCCACCGATCTCAGGCATACCATTCTTAATGTATGTTCGTACTATGGACCATTCATTGGGTGCTTTACTTGCCCAAAAGAATAAAGAAGGCCATGAATAGGCTATCTACTATCTCAGTCGTACTACGATTGGTGCCGAACACCGTTATAGTCCAGTTGAGAAAGAATGCCTAGCTCTTATGTTTGCCGTTCAAAAGATAAGACATTACATCATCGGACAAACTTTTCATGTCATATCCTGAGTTAATCCTCTTCGGGTACTGATGAAGAAGCCCAGCACGCTCAATTCTCGGCTGGCTATATGGGCCATTCTGCTAGCCCAATATGACATGGTATATGTTTCTCAAAAGTCTGTCAAAGGTCAAGCGTTGGCGGACTTCTTAGCGGCTCATCCTGTTCCAAAAATATCCAAACTCTACGATGAAATTCTAGATGAGACATTAGAATCAAATATGATCTCTGAAGAATTTCCTACTTGGCGTCTATTCTTTGACGGTGCATCCAGGATCGGACCAAAGGGTGCCATTGTCGCAGGAGTTGGGGTTGTTCTTATTTCTCCAGATGGGTCAACTATTCAAAGAGCCTACTCCCTAGATGAACCTTGTTCTAACAATGTAGCTGAGTATAATGCTCTACTCATCGGCCTTTAGTTAGCCAAACAACTGAACGTCGAGTATCTTGAAGTCTACGGTGACTCTAAGCTGGTTGTTAATCAGGTTAGAGGGACCTATGAAGTTCGCCATCAAGATCTAGTGCCCTATCATGAAGCGGCGATCAGCATGGCTACATCATTCAAAGCTTTTTTCATCGACTATGTTCGTCGAGCTTGCAATACTGAAGCAGATGCCTTGGCCAATCTTACAGCAGTCTTATCTATCCCTATCAAAAGACAGCAGGTGGTGGTTGTCTCTAATCGTGAGTTGTTTTGCATCGAAAACAATCGTAATATTGAGTTCAGTAATCTTACTGAAGCCAATGTTATCGATGAAGATTGGAGAGCTCCTTTCATCGACTTCGTGGTCCACGACATACTCCCCGAAGATCCCAAAGAGGCTACGAGTATTTGTCGACAGTCTCTCCGATTCTATTACAATCAAACTACTAAGACTCTCTATCGACGGACTTATGACGGCCTACTCTTGCGCTGTCTTGCTGGTGATAAAGCAAAGCAAGTATTGCGCGAAGCTCATGATGGCGTCTGCGGTGCACATCAACCCGGTCCTAAGCTACAGGATCATATCCGACGAATGGGTTACTACTGGCCCTCTATGGTATCCGATGCCATCGAATATGCAAGAAAATGTCGAGCCTGTCAAATCCATACAGATTTTATCCATCAACCGTCAGAGTTTCTGCATCCAACTGTCGCTTCTTGGCCTTTCGAAGCTTGGGGCATGGACATTATAGGTCCTATCAGCCCTCCTTCTTCTAGAGGACATCGGTTCATACTAGCAATAACCGACTATTTCTCTAAATGGGCTGAAGCTATACCTCTGGTTGAAGTCAAGACCAACAGTGTCATCAACTTTGTCAAACACTATGTTATCTATAGATTTGGTGTACCTCGAAGGATCATCCATGACAACGGACCACAGTTCATTCGTCAAAAGTTCACAAGATTCTGTGATGATCATCCGATTGACAACTTCGCTTCGACAGCTTACAATCCTGCCACTAATGGCTTGGCCGAAGCCTTCAATAAAACTATCATTAAACTCCTTAAGAAGTTCGTTTCTACTAATAAACGAAATTGGAGTGAAAAGCTTGGAGAATGTCTATGGGCTTATCGTACTACAGTCCGCAATCCTACAGGTTGTACACCCTTCTCTTTAGTGTACGGCTGTAAAGCAGTTCTTCCCCTGGAACTTCAAATTCCATCCTTAAGGATCGCTATCGCCAACGAGCTCACTACAGAGAACAATGACCTCCTGCGACTTCAAGAATTAGAAGCACTCGATGAGAAACGATTAATGGCTCAACAACATATTGAGTTATGTCAAGCCCGCATCTCGAAGACTTTCAACCGCAAAGTTAAAGTTAGAGCCTTTCAGAAAGGAGAGCTCGTTCTAACAGTCAGACGTCCTATGACTATGACTCACATGAGCAAAGGCAAGTTCGATACAAAGTGGAAAGGTCCATATATCGTGAGCAAAGTCTTCTCAAATGGAGCCTATCAACTCACAGAACTAGATGGTCGAGTTGCAATGATGCCTATCAATGGCAAATTCCTTAAAAAGTATTATGTATAAATGTAAAAGTGAGTGCTTGTAAATCATCAGACAAGTTCATAAATAAAATTTAATTTTATTTTATCATGAATGATAGTACATGATATCAAGGAAGATCACTATCATCCTTCACAACATTGGGACGCTGGCCACTGCCGTCCTTATCTAAAACATAGTCGACAAAATAACCGACAACATCCTTGCTCGAACCCACCAGGAACTTGCAAGCAGCCATCCTCATGGCCTCTTCCTCTTCAGTCTTCCCTGGTTCAAGCAAGAAGTCCAGGATATCCTGCGGTAGCTGGGGTACAGACAATCCTTCGTCTGCCTCTGTCTGTTTTGGCTGGGTTGGTTCAGTGGGACGTTCTCCAGTGTCAGCTTCAACCTTCGGGGCAATTTCAGCCTTCTTGGATGCATCTCCAGACGACATCTTTATGTTGAAAAGTGGAAATGATCATTCCTTCCAGATTTCTGTTCTATTTATAGGCGGAGATTCTTAAAACAACGAAGCGACGGTTCGCCCGTTCATTACATTCATCTGACGGTTCGCCCGTTCATTCATTCATCCGACGGTTCGTCCGTTCATTACAATCATTCGACGGTTCACCCGTTCATTACCATCATCCGACAGTTCATCCGTTCATTATTATCATCCGACGGTTCACCCGTTCAGTCAATCCGTTCGACGGTTCACCCATTCATTATTATCATCCGATGGTTCATCCGTTCATTATTATCATCCGACGGTTCACCCGTTCATTACCATCCATCTGACGGTTCGCCCGTTCATTACATCTATCCGACGGTTCGCCCGTTCATTACATCTATCCGACGGTTCACCCGTTCATTCAATTCATTTGATGGTTTACCCGTTCATTCCGACGATTCATTTCATTTATATATTTTGACGATTCATGTTCGTTCATTTATTTTATCATCCACATCAGCAACTTGTCATTCTTGATTAAGTTGTCTACAGAAATAATGATATTCAACAAATTATATTCTGCCATGTCCATATTACCTCTGAGCATATATAATAAATATAATTATTTTCTAAAAAATCAAGAAATATATCATATCCTGTACCTCTGAATATATTTCCTATCGCTATTATTTATATCTGAATAAGATATGCAATAAATAATAGAGCCACCAAAAAAATATCTTTTATTGCTCAAAATTGAAAGACATTACAAAGATACATATCACAAGAAAAGAAGATACAAAGAATCTTTCTATTTAGCCGGCGGTGTCATCAAGTTGGTTATCTGCTGCTGCAAAATTTGCAGTCGCTCCTCACGAGATTCCATCACTCGTTTCCTAGCTTCTTCCATCCCAGATTTATCATCGAAGGTTGGCAGGGTTACTAGTCTGCGAGTGATTTCAGCTTGATGAGCTGCGGCATACTCATCTCTTTCTTGAGTCAGAACACCCAGTTGTTGAATTGTAGCCTGATGTTGAGTGGCCTCATCTTCCAGAGTTAATTGAGCGAGTCTCAGCTCTTCCTGAAGACGGGCAATTTTCGCTTGTAATTCAGCAACTCTCCTTTCTTTCTCTTTAGCAACAGATGCCACTGTTTCCACTTTGGAGCTGTACTCAGCGGACTTGGCAGTGAAAGTATCCAAGAGAACTTGGAAATTAACTTTCTCAACCGCAGCCTCTTGAGACATCCGTTCAAATTCAGCTCGCACCAAAGGCGCTACCTCCCCCTTATTTAGCTCTTTGTTGCTCTTAACCGAGGTCTCCAGCTAATCTAATATATGATCAAAAAAGTAGCCTGAGCTTCGTCGCCTTGACTGCGGATGGCATTAACCAAGTAAGAGGTTGGACCTCTAACTGTGGAGAAATCAGCCTCTTCCTTCTCTATCACCCTATTTATTAAGGGTCCCAACGAATCAAAGAAGAAGTTGGTGAAGGAGTTAATGACAAATTGATTGGTAGCCAAAGCACCAGGAGTAGCAGCTACTCCCGTTGACGATGAAGCAGCAGGTCGTTCAGCCTCTTGCACTTGGATGGAGGGCTCTTTAAATAAGGGAGCTAAAGTAGAGCTGGTTGCTCCTCCCGGTTGTTCCTCTGCAAAAACAGATAAACTTTATCATTTTACCTGTCATTTGCTGTTATTAAAAAGATCAAAAGTAAAAGCAGTCTTACCATGGCTTGGTCCAGTGATGATTCTGTCATCTGCTGGCACAGATTCCAATCTAGCAGAAGTAGCCTCAGACATAATTGCCTGGCTACTACCTGCCTCGGAGCCACCTGACAAATGACGACTGCTACTAGCTATCGTCATTACAGACACTATATCCGTGCACGCTGGAGGAGCTGGGAAAGATTCGAGTTCTGTATGGATAAGAATAGAGTTGTCAGCCATTTAATCTATGATAAAGGGTTGATAATATCATTCAATACCTTTGGGATCAACAGTATGAGTTTCCTCCGAGGCTACTTCCTCATCCACAATCTTTTCTGGAGGTACCTGTACCTCAACATCCTTTTCAGGATCAAGTGTGTCATCAGCAGTTTCGGAAGATATATGGACATCAATGTCCTCTGTGGGATTCTGTGTATCATCAACAGCCTCTGATGATGTACTCTCATCACTTTTATTTTCCTCTCATGCTTCCTCGCTGGCAGTTGCAGCGGCCTGATCAATATCATCCTGCAGACCAAAGTTGCAGTCATTCAATGCATCAATCATTAAGCGATCCTCTTCTTCGTGGAGTGTTCCTGGTGTAGCAGGAAGCTGAATACTTTCCACCGCCCGTGAAGGAGATTGTAAAACTTCATGCTCCCTCTCCACAGTGTCTTCTCTAGGCTCTGCAGCCTCATCCCTCTGTTCAGCCTCCTCCCTCTGCTCAGTCTCGTCCCTCTGCTCTGGACTAGGAATTTCTTGCCTAGACTCAGGGGCAGGTGTAGGAGATGACATGGTGATTCCAGCAGCAGCGCTAGCCACCACCGAGGACAAGATTTGTCTCGAAGGAGTGACCGTTCTTTTCTTCTTCTGAGGGCCAGTTTCTTTCTATGTAGAGGTCTCTCTGGACTCTCTACGTCTACTACACCAACCTTTTTGGAAGAGAAGTCGACGTGGTCGCTTCTTCTCTTTGGGTCGACTCGGCCAGTTGTCGAGATTGTGACCTGGTGGTAACTTTCTCTGAGGGCTCCAAGATAAGTTTCTTCTTTGCAACCGGAGAAGAAGGTTCGTCAATCCTCCTCTTTCTCTCCTTGGCTGGAGACTTAACAACTTTCAAAGAAATTCGTAATGGTTCGTTGACTTCCTCAGGGAAGTTAGCTTCCCTTGAGGCTTCCAACGGGTCATCCACCAGCTTATGTTCCTCATCATTATTTGGAGCTGATGTAACAGCTGCTCCCTTCTTCAGACGCGTCGCTGTCGCGAAGCTATCTACAAGGTTGAAGTTTTTGGCGAATGTATTCGCTGATGTATAAAAGATTGAATATGTGTATAACATTCTGGGGCCGTGATTACTCTTGGTCGGCATTGAGAACATTGCTCTTGTGTCTCGAGCGTTATAATAAGCCCAAGCTCTGGCACCATCAATCAAGTAACCTTGTCCTCGCAGGCACGTTATGGCGTTACCCACGTGGAATTGGTCGTAACCAAATTGCCGTACAAAGCGGCTGGGAAGATAAGGTTCCAAATAGCATTCCTCTTCAAATCTGTAAACCAAATGAGACGGTCGAATCGTCTTCAACCACTCAAATACTGTACGGCCTAGAGGCTGCCTCCCTAGATCAACCAGATTTGTTGTCATGTGTTCATAACCAGTTGGAGGGAGAACACATTAGAAATTCTACCCCTTCCCAAGATTCAAAGCCCGTCTGCAATCTCTCAGACTGGTATATATCCATTTACCCCAGGAGAATCTTCGCAGATAGCTGCCGCCGAATGTTCCCATATCAGGGTTCATCAATGACGGATGGTGCAGAAGTAACCATCAAAACAAATAAGTATAGGGCAGTTCTAGCCGAGGGAAGTTCCCCTTCTCGCCTTTGCATTTGAGCATCGAGTCAACATAAAGACGAAGACCAGCTTTTATTCTGCAGGTCATCGCTGATAGCAGATCCATCCGGTAGCCAAAGACTAACCGGACAGCAGCATAAAGCACTGCCGCGATGGAAGCGGTCGACATCGCTCGCTTCCCGGACGACGAATCGTCGGAGCCAGTATGTGAGGAAAACCCGCCAACTGGGCTTCCTTGGACATGGATCTATAGCCCAGTCTTATGAAACTTTCAATAACATCTCCTTTTTTGAAAGGAGGATATTGTAGTTCATCATCAACTATGATGTCCATTTCTTTGTTCTCTTCCATCAAACCTATCACTTCACTGTGGCTGAGTGGTTTGAAGAAACTAGGGTTACAATTGTCATGATCCTTCGTCTTCTTCTCTATAATGTAGTTGAGGAAGAGATAAGACAACCACTTCGATGAGTAGCAAGTACCAGAAGAGCCACTCTTGTAAAATAAGGAGCAGATCTTGTAGTGGCACAAGAGTTCCTCGAAGACGTCCACCATTTCAAGCATTTTCTCGACGAAGTCGGTCCAATTCATCATTTGTTGGAACAAATTCTTCATAAGGGAATTATCCCATTGGCAAGCTCGAGATATATTTTATCTCATGAAGAGCAAGTCCAATTTCTCCACAGGGTGTCATGAAGGTCCCTGTCCTGAAGTTATACCTCTCTGCTAAAGCAAGGAACAGATGAGGGTTGGCGTGAAAGCCGTATACAGTAAGAGAATAGCGGCTGATATAGCTCAATCTCCTTGAGCTTATCTTCAAACTGAACCAATATCCAGTTGGCTATACAACTCCATCTTTTGTGATCAGGGTTCACCAGGCCTGTCAGACGGATGTCCTGATTCGGGTATCTTCCTTCAACTCTCGCAAATTCGTTTGCGAAGATTGGTGTTCTAACCGGTAGTAGCAGGGAAGAATTCTCTGGCGGAATGCAACCAGGCTTCAGTCCTCTGAGCAATGAGCTATGACGCTTAGAAGATATGTAGAACATGTCCTTATTATTCAGATATTTCTTTACACAGATGTTCCCTGTCTTGGCTTGTTGGAGGGTAGTGATATCCTAGTCCATTCTCCTGGGATAACTTGTATGAGTATAGCGAGCTAAAGGGAGGCACCTGGAGATCTCTGGCAAAAGTATCCTTTTATCAGCTCTTTGAAGGAGTCTCTGTTCGACTCGAGGCCTAGGCTGAGAATACTTCTCAATAGCCTCACCGAATAGAAATAGGGGTTTCCTAGGAGTAATGGCATCGACAGTCTGCAAAGGCTGCCCATTCATCAGGCTCAATAAAGTTTTATTGTCCTGTGCTACTAATATGGCTTGACGGGAAGACGGTAGAGCATATTGGAGAAATATCACATGGGACAAATCTTCCTTGAACTCTGGTTCAGCAAGGGTCCCTGCAAAGATTTATACTCTGAGTCCTCTCTGATATTAACTGCATCAAACAGAAAGATATAATTTAGTAAATGCAAAATCAAAGGTTCTGTCCAAAAATTCAGCAAATTATGCAAGCATCAGATTGCGCTGTCTCTAAAACATCAGATTGCGCAACAACAGCTTCTATGTACAAACTGTCCACTTGCGCCAACTCATTCATTTATGCAAGCCATCAGATTGCGCTGACTAACTTGCGCAAAGCATCAGTTTGCGCTGGACAGCCTTGCGCAAATCAGCAGATTGTGCTGACTTTTGCCAGCGCTTTCCAACCGATTACGCAAGAAAATAGTCGTCATAAAAATGAGAACTATTGAGTTTGTGCAACCAAAACCCTAAACAGGTCGGCACAATATAACCAAATCTCTAAAAGAGATCGGTTTGAAGGATCAACAGTGTCAAAAGAACCCTAAAAAGGGGTCTTTGATCGAGTTTACTACCTTGTAGAGCGGGATGAGCGACTTCATTTCGAGAAATACGCGGCGCAGCCCGAGCTGAAGACTCGGCCGGAGCTTTGCCCTTCTCAGCGGCGGAGCGTTTCGGAGCCATCAGCGTTAACGGAAAAGAAGGAGAAGAGTCGGGTGAGCTCGAGAAATTTTTTCTTTCAAAAGTTTGGAAGCAAGTAAAGAATAATAGAGAGAGAAAAGAGAACTATTTATAGTTTTCAAAAGTGAACAGACGCCTCAGATTACGCCAAAGAAATAGGAGCTGCCTCCTCCAATTGCGCAGACAAGTCATTACATGCGCAACTTGATTTAAAAATCAAAATTCAAAGTATTTCGAAACTTTGAATAAATTCAACTTTCGAAAACTTTGAAGGGGGTCTTGTAGGTCCTAAAAATCAAGTTGCACCCATCAACAGAGCCATAAAAATCAAAAAGTACATCCTTTAAATGAACTGCACAAGAGACAGATTGTGCACCATCTCGATTGCGCAGGCTGAACTGTGCAGCAAGCTAAGTGTGCAAGCTGACGTGGCCTTGTTATCATTATCTGACAGAGAATCATATCTTCTGACAACTGACAGTACGGAGAACGAGGAAACTGTTCGTTTATCGTACAGTACAGCGCTCGAGGACAGCTGTACATGCAGCACAATCTGCCAAACTCTTTGCAGCGCGGTCCATCTCAGCGCAATCTGAAGCCAGCACAATTCATGTGGCACACTCCTATCAAGACAACTGACAATGTATACGTGGCCTTCATGCCATCAATTACTCACCATGTGGCAACCGTCTGTACACGATCAAGCGTATTTCAATCAAACAATGTCACGCAGTCACATACAGATGGTCCTACGATCGGGTAACTACCTGCGCAGTCCATTGCTTGCGCAATCCAGTGCATGCGTAATCCATCCTGCGCAATTCAGAATAACTAAAAATTAGTTATTTCTAGAACTCTATAAATAGAGTTTCAAGTCCTTCCTAGGAGGGATCACATAGAGATCAGAGATTCAGAATCAAGATCAGAGAGGTCAGGAGTTCTTGTCCAAGTGCTGCTGCATTCTTCAGAGGCTTTTGCCTTCAACTTAAGAGGCTATCGTCTTCAAAGTTCACATCGTCCAAGGGATAAAGCGATCGTCATTCAGATCGGATTCCTACAGTTGTACTTTCCCAGAATTCTATTATAATCTTTTACAAAGTTTGTTGAAATAAAGATCAACTTTTATTTTTGCAAACAGTCCCACATTGGCTAGGCCAAAGGAGTTGTATCTCTATATATTAGCTATGCTCTTTTAGAGATGCACACGTGGTATGAACATGCACATGGGTGTGCCACGTGGAAATATTTTTCTAATGGGGAAAAGGCTAAATCAACAATGAAGCATTCATGCTTTTTGCTCTTGGGAAATTTATTTCCATAGGAGCTTAGCAACTCGGACTCGGACTCGGGCTCGGGCTCATGGGCTCATGAGGCGTAATATGGCATTTTGTTGGCGCACTTTGCACTTAGCACGTCAGAATCGTCGCTAGGCGTATAGTGCACTTAAGTTGCACTCGTTACGCAAGCCTCTTGTGCAGCCGATTGTGCGCGTTATACGGTTTGCGCAGGTTGTACGCGGTGCACAAGTTGTACACGTTGTGCAATTTGTGCAGGGTACGCGTGGTGCGCAAGTGGCGCACGTTACGCGAGTAGCACAGTGTGCGCAATACGTGACTTACGCAGGTTGCGTACGGTGCGTGTGGCATAGTGTGGCACGAGTGGCGCAAGTGGTGCTGTGCGTACTGTGCGTGCAGTATGCTAGTTACACGGGTGGCACAAGTTGTGCATGCTGTGTGCAAGTTGACTCAGATCGTGTCTATACACGATTTAAGCGGTTACAGCACGTTCGGGGCAGTTTTTCCAACGTCCCGAACGTTATGCTAACTAGGCAGTTGCTGTGCAGGCTTATATAAGTGTAGAAGCATGAAAAAGAGGGATATTGATTTTAATCCCACATCAGAAATGAGAAGAAGAGAGGTCTCATTCCACTCTATATATAGAGCCCCTTTGCCTCCTTTGAAAAGGGCACCAAAAAGAAAAGAGAGCCCATTGTCCAGGGAGCCCGTTTGAGTCGCAAAAAGTTGCAACAGTGATTCTTCTTCTTCTTCTGGATCGGCTACAAGTTCTTCCCTTGCCATCTTGGCAAAGAAAAGTTGGGCTAGAACAAAGAAGTCCAAGGCAACACAGGCCATGCGCCTCGAATGTGCTACGTCGACAGCAAACCAGAAGCATGCGCTTAAAATCATGTGCGCTGCTGATGGTAAGCTGTGCAGAGTCGACTCGGGTGCATCTGTGCTAGAAACGAGTCGACTTTCAAAGTCCCTGTCCCGCTTGGGCGCATCTACTGCGTATCGAACCAAGTCTGGCTGGACAACTGCAATGTTGAGTCCATACGCCCACCTGGGTGATGAGCATGAAGTGTATTCAAGTTGCAATACGTGCTGCTCTCTTACTTATGATCTGGGTGCATTTCATGCACTGGAACTGGATTAAGGAGCTGCAGCATTCACATAACCATCCCGGCGCCTGGCCTTGCCATGTGCCTGAAGGGGGTGTAAATGTGAAACTCTCCTCTTACGATTTACGCAATGTGATCCCTCACAGACGTAGATCGGGAGAGACGACCACCATGCACAACTCGTCCCTCATGAGACATACTTGTACTACGGTCGCCATCAACTGTTGTTGTCGCAAAACAGTGGCCCCACTACCAAGGCAGTCTGTGTTCCAGCGACTGCAACCTGCTGTACCTGTCCGACATCATCTTGGAAACATGATGCCAATTGAAGACTTTGTAACATCCTACACTCAACTGGGCGTATCACTCTGATGTCTCAGCTAGGCGCATCGTCTCAACCTGGCGCATTGCTCTACCAGCGTATTACTTTGCCCCGTCAGAGCGAATCACTTCATCATCAATGCACATGCACATCTGCTATCCTGGGGCTCTTCCATCACATTGAGGCTTGGGCACATCAAACCCAAACCATGCATTCAACTTGACACTCAATGTCGTCTTGTAGAAGAATATTGCCAGCAAGGGGTTCGAACATATCAATTCGGCGCATCTCAATCTTCTGAAGTAGTTCATCGTCAAAGCTTCTTCGAACGAGGATATCGACAACCCATAATGCAATGTCTCGCCAAGGAGGAGGACCGACCGAGTTCATCTCAATTCGAGAAGAAAAATGAAACGAGAAATAAACTTCTCTTCACACTGCTATTTATAGGCCGGGCGGATCAAACCCATACGCCAAGTGGCAGTCTCTCCGAATTCAGTGCAATAAATTTGCATTAATGCCAATGAATCTGCCTCTTCAAAATTCAGCCAAGTTAAAAGAGCCATCAATGCATCGAAGAACTCAACAGACGGGCTAAAGAAGATGCGACGCATTGTAGATGTGCCGTCGACATCATCCGCCCCTATTAATGCACCTAATGGGATATGAGCCCATGCGCCCGGAATGGCACTTACTGATGCACCTCTCCACACACGTCATCATCAAGTATTTAATGTTGAAGTAATAAAGGCGGAAACACGTCTTCTGAAGATGTCCAATCAGCAGACCTTGCAGAAAACGAAGAGCCGCTGACATCATCACCATTATTTCACTTCTTGTCGGCTACAGTTGTCCTCGCCACGTGGCCGACCGATCATTTGCATGCATCCCAAAGGTCATGCACCCTCAGGCCTACTTCTGATCCCAAGCAACAGAAGACTAAGCTCTATATGTGCCCCAGAAGCCATGCGCCTGGACTTGCTCACGACTCCTAAAAGTCATGAGACTAAGTCGCCTCTCCTGCACCTGATCCTAGGCGCACCCTAATGCGAAGCTCTACATGCGCCTCAAAAGCCATGCGTCCAGACTCGTATATGATGCCTAAAACTCATAGACTAAGTCGCCTCCATGCGTCCAATCCTAGGCGCACCCCGATAGATCACTCTCCTCCAAAACTGAGATCTTTGAGCCACAGGCATACGCCATGCATCCCATGACTCAGTTCTATTCAAAGAATGGGTGCTAACCACCCAAGATCTCAGCAACAACCAAATTTCAGCAACTGCCATGTGTCATCTCCTCCGCAGCCTGACGAAGCAGTTTGAGCAGATTCTACTACAACTCGGGGCGCATCGTCCATGCACCCTCGCCAGCGTCAGCCACATGGCATCCCCACGTCCAGGCGCATCCGACAAATACGTGCGTGAGCAGCCAGCCTGCTATCTGATGGAACTGGGGATTCCCAGGACCCTTACTTTGGTGTGCATATCGATCGATAGAAAGTTAAACAGATTTAATACGTGTGGATTCCCACGAATTATACCTGCGGCGGAAAGAAGACAAGTAATTTCTAGCAATCTCGAGCGGACGACCCCAAGATCTTCTGCACGTATTCCTTCCTCGAGTTGGACGTCGTGTGGGCGACGATCTCCCAACCTTTTCTTCTCCTTGGCAGCCCTCTCTTTCTCTCCTTATGTGAATTACAAATTTAGAGAAAGCTTCAGATTTTTGATCAGTAATTTGGCGGCCAGAGAATAGGAGATATATATAAGCTACGGCAGGGACCATAGGGAAAAATTAGGGTTAGGCCTCCTAACGGATCTGGATATCCCGTGTTCAGCCCGAACACACAATCCAGGCCCATTAACAATAGCTCGGTCCACTAATGAGCTATTGTTGCACTACCTCCTTAATCCTAAATTATGTTTGTGGGCTCCTTTTATTATATGCTCGTTTGGCTTCCCATATTAAGATATCGTATGTCCGTCGATCAAATTAAGTTACTGACAACTATATTGATTTGACATCTTTTATCCTTAAGTAGTACCGCTCAACTTTATTTGTCATGTCGGATATAATCCACCTGCAGGGTTTACATGACAATCCTTATGAGCTCCTTAAGGGGACATCATCAACCCGATGTATCGGGACATGGATTCCATTTATAATCAACAACCCATCATACATACAATGTTATTATCCAATTCATAGAGGTTGTTGATCCATAATGAATCTCACTCTTTCATGAGTCAAAGTAATACACACTGCATATACATGTCTGTTATTATATCCAGATTAAGAGCACAAGCATCCATAATAACATAGGTATTTGTTCTCTTATGTAGTCAGTACAAAGAGAATAACCTCAAGTGATCCTGTTCAATACACACAAAGTGTACTAGTGTAAACCTATAGTCAAGATAGACTAATACCAGATTACACTACAACCTTTTCAATAGATTGTCCAAGTCCATCTAGGTTGTGAACTATTTATATACTCCATAGAAAACTGATAATATGATCTTCTGTGTGACACCACATACCATATTATCTATAATATAGAATATCAGACATTTGTATTAACACTTGCAACAAATATAATATGCAAACATTTGCCCATATGATTCTCATTCAAAATTTAAGGAAATAAGGTTACTACAAAAGTGATGCTTTTAATATATAACCCTAACAATCTTCCACTTATACTCAAAGCATTGCTTTTCAGTATACTGTTACAAATCTCCCACTTATACTTAAAGCCATGCTGCTACACATCTGACTCCCATTCCCTCAACATGACTATCAAAAGCCTTAGCTGGTAAGCTCTCTGTAAATGGATCAGCTAGGTTGTCGGCTGATGCTATCTTGATCACAACAACTTTTCCTTTTTTTACGAAATCTCGTATCAGGTGGTACTTGCGCTCAATTTGTTTACCTGTCTTCTGGGCTCATGATTCCTTCGAGTTTGTAACTACACCACTATTATCATAATAAAGTGTAATAGACTTAGGCAAACTAGGTACCACATCCAAGTCTAACAGAAAGTTTCTGAGCCAAACCACTTCTTTGGCTGCTTCAGAGGCTGCCACATACTCGGCTTCCATGGTGGAATCAGCAATACATTTATGCTTGATACTCCTCCACACAATGGCTCCACCTCCCAAAGTAAACCCATAACCTGAGGTAGATTTCCTGGAGTCCTTATTTGACTGAAAATCTGAGTCTGTATACCCCAAGGGAACTAAACTATCTGCCTGATAAACTAGCATATACTCTTTAGTCCTTTTCAGGTACTTCAAAATATGCTTTACGGTAGTCCAGTGCTCTTGTCCTGGGTTAGACTGATATCTGCTGACCATGCCTACGGCAAAGCAGATGTCTAGTCTCGTACATAGCATTGCAAACATTAAGCTTCCTACTGCTAAGCATAAGGAACTGCCTTCATGTTCTCTATCTCTTTAGGTGTCCTCGGACACTGCTCCTTTGATAGAGCAATTCCATGTCTAAAAGGTAAGAAACCTTTCTTAGAATTTTGCATACTAAAAGGAGTTAGTACAGTATCGATATAGGAAGCTTGGGATAAGCCCAACATCTTTTTCTTGCGATCTCGTAGAACTTTGATCCCAAGGATGTGACCTACTTCTCCTAAGTCCTTCATATCAAATTGTTTGGATAACCATATCCTTACATCAGATAACACCTTCACATTGTTTCAAATGAGCAAGATGTCATCCACATAAAGTACTAGGAATATCACCATATTTTTGCCACACTTTCTATATACACATGATTCATCCTGACATTGATCAAATCCGTAGGATTTTATCACCTGATCAAAACATATGTTCCAAGATCTGCAAGCTTGCTTAAGTCCATAAATGGACTTCTAGAGCTTACAAACAAGATGCTCTTGGCCCTTTTCAATGAACCCATCTGGTTGCTTCATATAGATGTCTTCCTTAAGACTTCCATTAAGAAAAGTTGTCTTGACATCCATTTGCTAAATCTCATAATCGAGATGAGCTGCAATAAATAAAAGAATCCGGATAGACTTAAGCATAGCTACTGGAGAAAAGGTTTCCTCATAATCGATACCCTCTCTTTGAGTAAAACCTTTTGCTACAAGTCGAGCTTTAAAGGTTTCAACCTTACCGTCTGATCCTCTTTTTCTCTTATAGACCCACTTGCATCCAATGGCTTTTACACCAACGGGTGGTTCTACAAGCTCCCAGACCTGATTAGAATCCATAGATTCTATTTCAGATTTCATTACTTTTTGCCAAGACTCTGCATCTTTATCTTGGAGTACTTCATTGTAGGTACAGGGATCATAATCTTGTTCCTCAGGGACGAAGTCTGACGACTCTCCCAAGAACATATATCTATCAGGTTGTATCACAACCCTTCCACTACGACGAGGCACTATCGGTTGTGGTGTAACATTCGTGACACATTGTACAGTTATTTGTGGTTCATCCTCTTGTACTGTTGGTACTGAAGTACTTGGTGTCTCACCTCTCAGTTCTTTTAGAACAACTCTACTTGTGGGTTTATGGTTCATCACATAGTCTTCCTCTAAGAATCGGACATTGGTGCTAACAATGACCTTCTGATCCTTAGGACTATAAAATAAATCTTCTTTCATTCCTCTTGGATAGCCTACAAACAAGCGTACTTCTGTACGAGATTCTAACTTATCTGCTTTCCCATTCAGCACATGTGCTGGACAATCCCAAATACGAACATATTTCAGACTACGCCCAATCCATAGCTCCGTGGGAGTAAGAGGTACTGACTTAGAAGGAACCAAGTTCAAAATATAAGCTACAGTCTCTAAGGCATATCCCCAAAACGAATCTGGTTAATCCGAATAACTCATCATTGATCTAACCATCTCCATAAGAGTTCTATTTCTTCTTTCGGCTACACCATTCTGCTGGGGCGTTCCAGGTGTAGTCAATTAGGATACAATCCCAGCCTCTGATAAATAATCCCTAAACTCTCCAAAGAGGTACTCGCCGCCACGATCTGATCGTAATGACTTGATACATTTTCCATGACGTTTTTCCGTTTCAGCCTTGTACTCTTTGAATTTCTCAAAGCACTCAGACTTACGGCACATCAAATAAATGTATCCATACCTTGAATAATCGTCAATAAATATGACAAAATATTCAAATCCACCTCTAGCTTGGATAGTCATGGGTCTACACAAATCAGAATGAACCAATTCCAACACATCTTTGGCCCTATACCCCTTTGCCGTAAAAGGCCTTTTGGTCATTTTACCTTCCAAGCAGGATTCATAGACTGGTAGTGCCTCCACTTCCAATGAACTAAAAGGTCCATCTTCAAACAGTCTTTGAATCCTTCTTAGGTTAATATGTGTCACGACCCGCACCCTGAGGAAGGGTACGAGAACGTAGGTACGTCTAGCCTCCGACGCAGTATCGGCAGTAGAACGCTATATAGTTCGTCTATAACATCTAACATCTAACATTAATATGATATAAACATATCATCTCCGTACGGAGGTATAATATAATATCTCAATTCTATATCTCAATCACAAGTCTAGAAAAAGATAGAGCACGATATGGAATCAGATAAAAGGAAGAAACTGAAATATAAATAGAGTTATCACACCACACAAAGTAGATGTCCAACACAAATAAATACAAGTCCTGAAATATTACTAAGTCTCAACTAACAATCGGAATAATCTAATACAAACTGAAAACTATAAACACTAGACTAGACTAGGCACCCTCTACTGAGCTAGATGCTCCTCAGGCTCCTGAAGGTCACCTTCATGTGCCCCATAGAAGGTAGGGCAGTCACCATCATCATTTGTAATATTTTCAACAGGTCCAGTTAGGACAGGAACGAGCACAATATATCTCACACAGTTCATAACATGTTAGGAAATATAAAGCATACAAAAGAGTAAGATACATGAACTGTAAGAAGATGTATATGAAAATGAGAGAGAATTTATAACTGAAAATATATATAGGATAAGTAAAAATGCAATACTAGTGATTTAGAGCACAATATGGTTATGTAAACGGATTAGGTATACAATAACAATAGGTAGCTCCGTCATACGTGATTTTGATCACATAACCATTTCCTACTCACCCTCCCCAATCAATACACAAGGATCCAATCCAGTTACGCTACCTTGTACAATAGTTCTCCATGAAGCTCATATGATCATGAGAGTACAAGATGCACAATGAGTATACATGAATAGGGGTGTACAATAAATACAATATGTCCGTGAAACGCACATCACAATATGTATCTGTTGAAAATATCACAATGGAGATAATATCGCAAGAGAAGATCCATATAGTACCAATCCATGATAAAAATCGTACCAGTATCATGTAAAGTAATCTAGAGCAAGAATATAAGTCCTGACAAATATGAAACGATCAGAAAATGTACTCGCCTGTCATCCTGTATGACTGATATGAATAGATGTTCGAACTGGTGTTACAGAGTCCTATTTAGAGTAAAACAGGTTATTTAAGTACTCAAATTAAAATAATGGAAATCTGCAATGCGAACTACATGATTCTAAGTCAACTTGGTCAAAGTCAACTCTTGGTCAACTTTGGTCAACTGTCTAGGTCAAACTAGGTCAAACTAGTTAGGGTTTGGTCAATCTTAGTCAACTAATCTAAGTTAGTCTAACCTAGGCTTAATAAGTCAATTCTAGGTTTAACAAGTCAATTCTAGGTATTCAACACATAGCCTAGGCAACTAACTATACTACACACAAAGCTAAACCATAGTCTAGTATCACATCTAACTAGCTAGGCACACACAACCAAGTAATCTAGTTTAGTATCACATTTATATTTACATTCACATATATAAACTATATACATATATAGGGTTTATATATATATATAGGTTGTGTGTGTATAAACATTGTAGCATTTGGTAAAGTAGAGCTTCTAGCTAACATGCGTATATATTCATATATATATATATTCATACATGTATGCATACATTAATATATATATACATGCCCTCATATATATGCATATCTACATACATCATACCTAGAGAGAGGGTTAAGGGGGTATACATGTGTGTGTGGGTGTGTACGTGAGAGCTTGTAGGTGAGTGAAAGAGAGTGAGTGAGTGAAAGAGAGTGTGTGTGTATAGTGGATCATGAGTTATGAGGAATGGGTGTGTGTGTAGTGTCTATTTCAATTTGATACATAAATCAAAACCAACCTATCAATGTATCACTGTATATAAATATACACATATATATAACTCACTTTTTAATATCAAAAATCAAACCTAAACTCGAAAACTGGAAAAACTCCAAAACAGTTCAAAACTAATACTCAACATGAACATATAAGTTAATACTCAATCTCAGTTTTCAAATCCCAGTTTTCATTTTTAACACCACATCAAATCCAGTACTCATATATGAATCCAAAACTAAATTTCAGTTTACTGTTAACCACCAAAACCCCTATCCCAATCTTAGGTTTTAACTTATGAAAACCATAGGTAACAGTGCATATTCTCAGTTTTCTTGAACAAACCCATCTCACTAAGTTTCAGTTAACAGGTTACTACCTAAATTCCAACTAGACTAACATTGTTACCAGTCATTCAATCTCAAGTTTTTCTAATAAACAAAATCTTAGGTTTTCACGAAACGAAAACCCATGTTTTTTCAATAGTTCTCAGGTTTCAGCCCATTAGGAAATCAAGTTTTCGTTCAAATTCCCATTTCATTTCAGTTTAAAACAATCATCAATTTCCAGTTTAAACATATAGGTATATATATATATACAAATTTGTATTACAGTTAACAATTCAAACTTAGTTTAACTATTCATCAAAACTTATGAAAACCGAATCCAATGTTCATCTTGAGTATCAGTGAACTTCACAGTTCACTGTTGACTTCTAAATTTTGAAACCCAAATCAATTTGAAAAACCCAAACTAATTCGAAACAGAGGTGAGGAATCATATACTCGTGTCAGAGGGGTTGTTCTCGTGTCCAAAAACTGGACACGAACGTGTCCAAAATGAAAAGAAACAACGTATCAGGAAACAGACTAAGTATTCCTCGTGCACGCGTGTCGATTGATCCAAGACACGACACAGATATCCATGTGTCACATGCACGTGTCAGTAGCTAGGGTAGGTCTAGGAGAACGTGTCCAAGTACCTGAGTCATGGCCAAGTGGTGTCGTGTCCGAGATACAAGGACGTATCCGAGCAGATTTTCCGCACGTGTACTGTGTGTGGGTGACAATGCCGGACCCGTGCGAGATCGAGAACTACCTCGATACTCTATCATTTTACTTAAAATTTTGTGGGTGGCCTGACAGACATTGCCCCTACCCCCGTGTCAAGTTTTACGTGTCTACGTGGCGTGTCCATGGAGAAATCGCGTTCGTATAGCAGGACAGTGCACGTGGGTGTCGTACAGCGTGTCCAGTTCAATTTGGGACACGAAGGGGACACAAAATCGTGCACAGTCTTCACAAAAGTTGAAATACACATATAGATCTACATTTTTGTTCAAACATAATTTGAAATTAGTAACATTTATTTCTAACAAGCATTTCATCGAACACCCTATTAATGACACCGATACTTGTCCGATACGGACACGAAATGGACACGATTTCCTACCAAACTTGGGCTACACCTAGGAGAACCCTAAATGAATGCGTCTATTGAAAGAAAACTAGAATTTGAATATGTTTGATGGGTTTTACCTATTAAAGGTGAAACCTTAATTTAGAGCTTTTTGAATGAGGGCTCCTCTTCAACTTGCGACGATCCCGAGCCTCCGAATCCTTGCTAGCTACCCACTAATGGTGTCCTCTACTATAGGGGAGTCCAATACAAAAGATTAGGCTCAATTTGGAGTTGATTTGGGTATTTGGGAAGGAATTGGGGAAGAACACAAAAAGAGGCAATTAAAATGATTTAAAATGATGCTAAAGGGTTAATGTGTTGTATTTATAGAGGGGGGTGTTTGATGGCTGCCATTAGGTTAGGGTTAGGGTTTATGATGAGTGGTCAAGGCTTCTCCAACAAATTCAAGCCAATCTAAGGGCTCACAACTAAAGTAATCTTTCTTAACATTTAGCCTAAAATATCCCACTAACAAAATATCTAGATATTAATCTAATTTGATTACTTAGTTGAAACCCTCTAACTTAGTCTCTAGGGTCATGACTAACATCTAGATTAGGCTAAACTTCTAGGTCAAGTCTCAAATAATTTACTAGCACATATTTAATTAATATAATTATAATTTCACAAAATTGTCAAAATGACCAAAATACCCTTAGACTAAAAAGTTGCAATTAGTCATCCTAATCACATGACTAGGCTTCCTTGGTCATGGTTAGTCTCTAGGCTTAGCCAAACTCTAGGGTTACACTAGTCAATCATCAAAATCACAAGTCGTGGTTTGAAATAGTTTTAAATTAACTAAAAATTACCAAAAATCATATCATGGTTTAAATATCATTATTAAATGATTATAATTACAAAATTTTAAAATCACCCTCATTTTAGAAACTGGATGATATAATATGCTCCAATCGCAAGTGCCAAAGATATGTTTGGTACATACAAGAAGGTTCTTTTCTCTTATTTAAGTTAGATGACATATTATTCATTTCCATAAGTTGCATTGTGGGCGAAATAGGATTAATGACATACAAATTATCAACAAATGCACCAGAACAGATAAAATATTTATTCTTTCTAATAACAATATTTTCATTAAAATAAACTTAATATCCATCCTTAACTAACATAGAAACAAAAACTAAATTCCTTCTAAGTGAAGGTGTATAAAGACAATCTCTCAATGTCAAAGACTTATTTCTACCAAAAGATAAAGTAACATCTCCTAATGCAACGATTGATACTTTTGTAGCATCACCCATGAACAAGCATATCTCTCCATCACTGAGCCGTCTGGTTTTCTGGAACTCATGCAATGTATTGCAGACATGATTAGTGGCTCCTGTATCTACACACCAGGTGCCGGTAGATAACACCGCTAAATATGTTTCAACTACTAGTAAATGAGATATACCTTCTTTGTTCCCTTGTTTGAGAAGTGGACAATCAGTCTTCCAATGTCCTGACCCTTTACACTTAAAACATTTGCCTTTCGGCTTTTTCACCGCGCCATGAGGTCCCATGCCATTTTTTGCTGAGTTTGCCTGTTTCTGAATGTTATTCTTCTTCTTACCGCCTTTTGGCTTAGAAGTAGAAGCCTTTTCAGAAACAAAAATATGACCACTCTGTCTAAAGAGAGATTCAGCATCCTGTAGCTCTTTTGCAAGTTCTGCCAAATTATAGAACCTTTTGTTCATGTTGTAATTAAGGCAAAAATTGTCAAAACTTTTAGGCAGAGTCCCGAGAATGATATCGACCTGGGATTCCCTATCAATTTCAGCTCCAAGGATCTCCATCTCATTCAGATGACCCATCATCTTGAGAACATGATCCCTTACTGGTGTACCCTCAGCCATTTTTATATTCATCAAACATTTCATAGCAAACTGCCTAGCTGCTCTAATCTGATGTCCGAAGAGTTTCTTGAGGTTATACATCATGTCATAAGCTGTGGCCATGGCCTGATGCTGATGTTGCAGTACATTTGACATAGATGCCAGAATGTAACACCGCACCATCTCATCTGCCTTTTTCCACTTCTTATAAGCCTCTTTGACCTCTTCATCAGAGTTGGCATCTGGCTTAGGTGGGCATTCCTCAACAAGTACATATTTGTACTCCTCAGCAGTCAGAACAATGTCCAAATTACATTTCCAGTCAATATAATTAGGTCCAGTAAGTTTGTTTTCTTTAAGAATCACCATAAGTGGAATGAAAGAACCCATTTATGAAATCCTGAAAATTACATAACTAAAATTATGTAGGGCAAAAAAAACTTTTTGAATTAATTAAATATTGATCCCCTCAAAACAATAATAAGAAATTCACCAACACTTTGAACACCATGAATTTAGCATGCCACGATAGTGTGGACGTATACAAATTCAACTTTGTTCAAGTAGGTTTTTCTTATTAATTTTACTATCATGTCAACATAACTTTATGACAAATAAAATTAATATATTGATTTTGCTCTGGTCATACAAATAATAGCAGTGACTCCGATGGAAAGGATACCATTATTTGTATCTAAGTGTATACTATTACTTAATACTAAATCCATTACCTTGTAATAAGTTCCTTCAGATGGAGAAGTGAACACATACTAGGTAACTTTCTACAATTATCTCTAAGGAAGTTTGTACTGGTGATCCATAATTATACTCATCCGATATGGAGGAAGGCACTAAAGCCAACGCGCAAGTATAATTACATCACCTACAAACCAGTAATGGAGACCATAAGATTTATACTAAATAAATATCCTCTCTCGCTTAGTTATTTAACAATGAGGGTTTTTCTACTAGTTGATATTATGTCCATGTTGTCCATTATTAATGTAGGCTTAGTTTTTCAAAAAAAAACATCCACACAATAAAAAAACATGCATAATCAGAAAAAGCAAAATGACAACAAATAAAAGAAAAATATCCAATTATTATGGTCATCTTTCCTACTCCGTCCTCAACTATCCGAATCCAAAATCTGGCACTGCGCAGAACTATTCGGGGTTCGACCTGCCTGGTTAGGTCGCGGGGTTCGGTGCAGCGCCTTTTTTTTAAGGTTTTGCCTGTCGATTCCTTCATCGAAAATCATCTGTCTGTCTTTGGACTACTTAAAACCAGCATCTCGTCCGACGTCAGAAATAACCACCACCGCCATCACTATTGATAAAAAATAATTAAAATTACATCAATCCGATGCCTCCCGAAAGAGTTCACACATAATCTAGATTAAAAATTTAAATAATAAGTACGATCAACCCTCAGGATTTTAATTACATCCATAGCTACAATAATATCCACGACATGTCCGTGGTTAAAACAACACAATAAAAAACATGCATTGGACCATAATAGTTGGATCTAAGATGCCTGTAAAACCGAGTTAGAACAGATCTACATCTACCGACTATTATACAACACATGTTTTATTGGACAACATGGACGTATCAATCAATACGCAGATCCAACCTGGCTCTGATACAAATTGATGGAACTGGGGATTCCCATGACCCTTACTTTGGTGTGCGTATTGATCGATAGAAAGTTAAATAGATTTAATACGTGTTCTAACCCTTCATAGGTGGAAACTAGGGTTCACGAATTATACATGCAGCGGAAAGAAGACAAGTAATTCCTGGCAATCTTGAGCGAACGACCCAAAGATCTTCTACACGTATTCCTTCCTCGAGTTGGACGTCGTGTGGGCGACGATCTTCCAACCTTTTCTTCTTTTTGGCAGCCCTCATTCTCTCCTTATGTGAATCACGAATTTAGAGAAAGCTTCAGATTTCTGATCAGTAATTTGACGGCCAGAGAATAGAGGATATATATATATATATATGCTACGACAGGGACCATAAGGAAAAATTAGGGTTAAGCCTCCTAACGGATCTAGATATCCTGTGTTCAGCCCGAACACACAATCCAGGCCCATTAACAATAGCTCGGTCCACTAATGAGCTATTGTTACACTACCTCCATAATCTCAAATTATGTTTGTAGGCTTCTTTTATTATATGCTCGTTTGGCTCCCCATGTTAAGATATCGTATGTCCGTCGATCAAATTAAGTTACTGACAACTATATTGATTCGACATCTTTTATCCTTAAGTAGTACTGCTCAACTTTATTTGTCATGTCGGATATAATCCACCTACAGGGTTTACATGACAATCCTTATGAGCTCCTTAAGGGGACATTATCAACCCGTTGTATCGGAACATGGATTCCATTTATAATCAACAACCCATCATACATACAATGTTATTACCCAATTCATAGAGGTTGTTGATCCATAATGAATCTTACTCTTTTATGAGTCAAAGTAATGCACACTGCATATACATGTCTGTTATTATATCCGGATTAAGAGCACAAGCATCCATAATAACAGAGGTGTTTGTTCTCTTATGTAGTCAGTACAAAGAGAACAACCTCAAGTGGTCATGTTCAATACACACAAAGTGTACTAGTGTAAACCTATAGTCAAGATAGACTAATACCAGATTACACTACAACCTTTCCAATAGATTGTCCAAGTCCATCTAGGTTGTAAACTATTTATATACTCCATAGGGAACTGATAATATGATCTTCTGTGTGACACCACACACCATATTATCTACAATATAGAATATCAGACATTTATATTAACACTTGCAACAAATACAATATGCAAACATTTGCCCATATGATTCTCATTCAAAATTTAAGGAAATAAGGTTACTACAAAAGTGATGCTTTTAGCATATAACCCTAACACTATCTATAAATAGAAGGATCGCTCCTATATGACACACAGAGACATACAGACAGAGAGAGATATACATACAGACTGTTATATCTTCATACAAAGGCCAGAAGAGACACTTAATGTCTGCTTCTTCTTGTAATGCTCCGGCATCCAGAGCAACCCAGACCTTCAGAGAGTTCAAGATCGTCGTCAGATAGTCAACGGAGTCAACGCATTTCCACTCGCTCCACCGATACAGTTCCCAAATAGGAACAAAAGTGTACTCCTAGGCCTACATCTAAGTCCTATATTGTATACTGTTCTGTTTGTAATTGAAATACAAAGTTTTAATCAACAAAACCTTATCGCATTTTTGATGGCAAACAATAAGGCTCTATTCTCTCTCACAGTGAATACATGTTAGAGAACATAGAGTACATAAGTGTTTCTTAACACAAGTACAGAGTTCAGAATTCCTTACGAATTCCCACAGACTTTGAGAGAGAAGAGTAGTGTTGCACCAGCGTCATTTAGCGTCGTAGGAGTCCGCTGCCATCCGAAGAGTCAAAAGAGCAGAGTGTTCCAGAGTTCTCCGACGAACTTGCTGGTTCCTGGAAGCTATTCGTGTGGGGCAAATTAACCTTTGATCAACGGTGATCATTCACCCCAGCAGGCCATCTTCCATCTTTTGCCTGTCATCGCTGCTGCTGTTAGCATTTCGATTCATTCCTTCTGTTTAGAAGTAATACTGTCGTTTGCTACTATTACGAAATCTTTTTAGATTATCGTAATACAGAATCCTCTTAGGATCTCTATTGTACACCTTCTTTGAAGTGTTGCATTGAAATGTTATTTTTATAATTGTTTCATTTTCTCAGTTTTCCATCGAAAATTATGCCCCGGTAATAACATATATTGTCTAGAACTAGACAACCAACTTCACAATATCTTTTATAACTTTTGTCATATAAATTTTATAATTAATTAAAAAATGTATTGGAGAAGGACCTTTAAAGAAGATTTTTATTTCAATGTGGTATAATAAATTTATTTTCAAAGTAACAATAGGGTTGGAGATGCTAAGGTTAGGGTATGCTCGAAAGACGTTAAAGAAAAAAAGAGTGGAGATTTCCTGGAGAGCATGGCATTCTAATCGTACATGTGTCATATATTGACAACAATTCAACGGTTTATGAACATGTCATCGATTCAATTTACATATGCTTGACATGAGCAGGCCGTTTTTGACCTACTAAACATCTGGTACAAATATTAGAAAATAGTATTTTTTTAACCATTTTTTTAAAGTTTTTTTTACATTCTAATGATCATATTACTGTATTACTTTGGTTTATACAAAAAATAAAATAAAATAGAAAGACCTAAATCTAAAAAGAAAAATTTGACATTAGTAATATATACGTTTTGGGGTCATGTGCGATTGAATAACTTGTGCATGCTTAAAATCGTTTCTGAACCTAAATATATTGGTGGTGCCGTGTTGGGACCCGACAACGCCTACAAAGTGCTCTGATTTGCATGTCTGAAACTGATCACAGCGAAAACTACATTAACTAACTCCAAGATAACGAATCAATGTCTGACAACAACGCCAAGCCAGATCAAACACTATATTCTCGGTGATCGTATCACCTGGACAAGTTCTAACGTTTATAATTTCTCAAAAGATTACAAGATTGGATAAACTGTGTTGAAGCCATTGTCCAAGGATTCAACCCCCCTCACCAAACTCAAGAAGAAAACAAAAAATTACAAATTAAAATCACTCACCCAACCCGTAGTAATCTTCCTGAACGAGGTAGACAATTATCCGAACAATTTTTCTCTTCCAACTGTTTGAATGGCGAGCCCTACGAGTAAAGTACGATATTTCTCTTAGATTCCTATGGACTTGCTCCCTCGAATCTCCCATATTGAGCTTCTCGTGGCGACCTCCCTCCACACACACACACACACACGCACACACATAGAGAGAGAGAGGGATTTATAAACCTATTTTTGGGGTTTATAAAATCCCTAAAATAGCACAAGAATAATCCTGATCATCCATAAGAAACCAACGATGTTGATTAAACCATGTTCAGCCCGATCGAATCGAATTCGGTTGGTTGCATACCCATAAGTTCTGTTTGAAACCGACTGAGTTTGGATCAAACACAGTTGGACCAAATTCAGACTGAACTAAGTCAGGTCCTCGCAGAACTCATCTAAGCTGGAACTCCAATATTCTTCTTTAGTCTGATGAGAGGTACTGACCCCATGTCTCCTCAACTAGACTCCATGCCTGTCACCTCGTGTCAGTTCGTGCTCTCCATTGTCATTGATTATTGATTTCCTGAGCTGTTGTGCATCTACCTTCGTCTCCAGCTCCTCGACCACCATGTTGAAGCTAGCTGTCATGTGTAGCACCTCCTTTATAACTAGGATCCTATCAACATCAATAACTTGGCCAAGATCGAAGTTCCTAACGATCAGCCTCCGTATGTCTTGGTTGTATGTCCCCGACTTTCGTCTTCTACTAGAACATGCTCATGTTTCGTCGAGCTTCTTCACTCTTATTTGGCCAACCAAGCAGTTTGTTCGGCTCCCTCAGGATTCAAGCTCCTGAACCTGCTCACCTTCGTGTCCGGCACTGAAGCTCCCACATACACATGCATCGTCAAAAAGAATATTATGCTTTGAGCATGTCGTCGATGACCTACAACTCTTCCTGAATTGTGTAAATGGAGATGTGCATATCTCGGATTGTATTTGCTGCACACCTTGATCTCCTTCTGGTTTTGAACTGCTGAAACTAATGTTGCTTCGTGAAGCTTTGATAAACTACTTGTCATCAAAGTCGAATCCGTGGAACAACCCCCTATTGGAGTCTGACCAATTATCATAGGACCGACAGATTGACCCTTTATCTCGATGAGATAAATCCTCCGTGTCCCTCAAATCATCTTGAAGATCTCCTAAAAAAAGTTTTGGATGATCCACAAACTCCTACCGAACATCCTCGAGTCTTCATTCGATGTTTGTGGCTTGCCAGTACACCTAGCGGCTTGAGCCTATGCATACCACAATATATATATATATATATATCTCCTCGAGCTAGCAATTGGGAGCCTTTCATAAGCTTATAACCTTTGTCCCAAGTATACCGTGATAACCATCATTTGCCAACTTTTCTACCGAAATTAAGTTGTAGTGCAAATTCTACATCCCTTGAGAATGAGCTTCTCGCCAAGCTTAATTGTCATGTGTATGTCCCCGATACCCACAACTATACCTATCTTCTTGTCGCCCATCTTTACACGTCTAAACCTACCGTATCGGTATGACATGAAGATCCTCCTCTATGGAGTGACGTTTATGTCACGCCCCGCTCCCAGAAGAGCGATCATCCTCGCTAAGGCATAATGCCACGTGATTCTAGGTTGCACTCACGTAAGACGGGTTCCTTAACGATCGAATACAGCATCTTGCGACGGGGCCATCGCACAGAAGTCCCAAAAAAAAAGTTAAATAACATAAAAAAAACATAAGTATTCGAACACAAGTGTTACAAACAAAACCAGAAACTTTTATTGGTATTGAATATAAGGTTACAAGGGCACGAAGTCAAGATTACAAGTCGCTCATGCTCACTTTTCTCTTAATGTTTATAATTGCTCAGCTCTCTCCCATCTCTCAATACAAGGCTCAAAACTTGCCACTGTGGATGCTTCATAAGGCGATGCCCATACATTATGTCCCGTATAGGTGAAGACTTCGACACGGTCGTATGCCTCGAAACGCCAAAGAACTCCATGCCTCGGCACGTCCAAGCGAGCTCCTCCTTGAGCTAGCAGGTACCTGTCACATGTGCATAAAAACTAGGGGTGTCAGTACACAACCGTACTGCTAGACTAGCACCTCACAAGCCCAAATGAAAACCAATACGTTCGTTTACTTTATGCAGCATATTCTTTTAATTGTCTTTCTAATCTTGCCTTAGGATCAGTTTTTAGGGCATAGATATGACCTATTTTGTGTCCCTAGACCATCACTGTGCCTCGCACCGATAAATTACTTATTTTTGTGCCTCTAAACCATTCTCGTGCCAACAACATCAATGTGTCAACTTGTGCTTGTATTTTGGCTCATACTCTGGGACGCAACAACACGGTCGTGACGTAACTCTGTTTGTGCATTCAAACATCGAGGCCGTGCCTCACAACTCAACGAGACTTAACCAAACTTGTCTTACAATCTTTCTTGACTTGAACTCGAATGAGTATCCTAAACTTGTGGAACTTGTGTTGATGACTCAAACACGACGCCATATCTCGTGTCGAAGCACGTGTCTTCACGTATAACCAAATCTTAGGCTCCATGATGGTCTTGCAACCATGCATCCCTTTTTGACTCCAATCGTGCTGTGTTTGTACTTTCTTTGATTCGACTGACATCGTACATACGGATTACAACTCAGCTCACCAGTTATCTATACGAAAGGACACTGGCATGACAAGCCATCGTGGACATAGCTTGGATAGACGGCGGGTCCTTCAATGTACGGTAGCAAGCCCCAGAGAAAGCTCTAGACTATCCTGGTACGGTACAATCCAGCACTGCTATAACGTCTTCTTCCTCGGTCGACCTGGCCCCGAGGTACCCTAGTGTAATACTAGTCAAGATAGAAATCCTTGTGCACAAGTTGTCCATGACCACGCACCTACGAGAACATCTAAACTCACGTAAATGTATAGCCTAATTGGTGGTACGACTTGAACCATACTTTGCAAAACATGCATCGGAACCATACTCTATATGACGAGCATTGAGATCATGGGAATGTATGGCTATATGCAGTCGTAGAACCATAGGACCGTACATGTGCTCAACTTGAACAACCGAGTTCTGTGAGCGCCTTAACCCATGGCATCTTGTATGCGACTAACTGTGAGACCATGGGACATTTTTGCTATGACAAGCAATAAGATCATGGGACGTGCCTGTTATGACAAAAAGTGAGATCGTGGGATGTGCCGGCAATGACATCGAATCGATAGCCCTTGGCATAACTCAACTTAATCATATTCGTGCTTGGTCGAAAGATCCAGTGCCAACTTTAAAAGCTACCGTGGAGTGATTCTAAGTATCAACTTAACCATTTCAATTTCTATATCACGACTCAAGACCACAGAATTTTTCCCTTAGCTAGGTGGGTTCATCTTTTTTATTATTAAGCCTACTCAGTGCATTAAAAATAATATTTTATTAATGTACAGGCCAAGCAAAGGCAAGTTCACCAAAGCTGTCCACCTGAACGAGGAGTCACCTTGACTGTGCGGGACTTTGAGCAAGCCGTTGAATGGCTAAGTCCAAACGCCGTTGGTATTTTGATTTCTTCGGTTGAACTGAGTGGAACGAGACATTACATTATACACCACTCAGAAAAAGTTTAGTCTTCGAAACTTACTGAGTACATACCCATCGACTTATCTCAAACATGGTTAAGTTATGCTCGTCGCACATACGAACAACTTAGTTCTAGGGCAAATCACCTGAGCGCTATCCTTAGTACCTTTTGAATCCAACATAACCCAACCGATCATTCGCTATCTTCTAATCAAACCTAATGTTACCCATCCTTAACCAATCTCCGAAACCTGAATTACATCAATGCCTCGACCAATATTCAATCATTTCAAATCCAACGATCGTACTCCCATCAATATTCTCTTGAACATGCGATTTCAAAATCCTTAATACCTTTTGGTTCCTTTAGTCTTACCTGAATTCAACGTATCACTTAGTTGGATCCTACACATATTTAAGGTAACCTCGAAATAGATGTATTTCAACCAAGCCTAGTGAATCCAGTTCCATATACTTGATTCATCCTATCAATCCTGGAATCACTCGTACCGATGCTACCTCTCGAAACAAGGACGTCTTGCCTAACCGCTAGGCTATCTCTCCAGGCTAAAGTCAACATTAGTATTGGAATCACCATTCCCAAATAATAATATCAATACTGGCTCCAATTCTAAGGTCAAACCAAAGTTGATAGTACGAGGCTTTCTACCCAAGCTTGCATCCCTTCGATTTCTAAACTTCGTGCATAGTTTTCCCTATACGCACTCGCAACGTTCAATCCAGGGGTCTGAGTCATTCAGTAAAGCCATCCTACGGTAGGTTCTACTCAACCAATCCTTGGCACATCAAAATCGTACATCCAAACTAGTAATTTGTATAGTCTATCTCTTCAAACATGTTCGATATAATCCACCTATCTATCCTATCCAAGTCAAGTACACCATGACATGATTTGTCCCTAAACCATAATTCTCATACCATGTTTTCTAAGTCATTTAACACCATTCACGTATTCGATCACGAGGTCGTCTAGCATAACAATATGTCACGTCCTAATCTTCCGCAAGTCTGATTATCCACGCTGGGCATAAAATCACCATACCAATGATCCCGTAGGATAATCGTCCTCATCAGGACGTAACTCTTGCTTCGAGTCAAGACTAATTCATTTTTGATATGCACATTAGATCTACTCAATCCTCAAACTTACTTTCTCGTCAATCAAAAGTCCAAACAATCATCGAATTCACCTTCGCATCAAACCACAAGCCGAAATAATCCAATTGTCATGCCTTGATCTCCCGCAAGTTTGATCATTCCCGCTAGACATGAATCACCATGCCAGCTCTTCCGTGAAATGATCACCCTAATCCAACATAACGTATGTGCGAGGCTGGAGTTGCGCTTGCACAAGATAAGAACGTCAATGTTGTGGTTATCATTGAAACAATCAAGACACTTTCATTTTCATCCAAGTAATATATCAATCTTTAATTCATTTATCATCAAAATCCGTCAATATTTTTGATCCACGTAGTCTGAGCACTATTCATTCATGCAAACTTCAAGTTTATCTTATTAAGTCATCCAATCATTCATCACTATCAAATCCCAAGTATAACATCCATCTGAACAATAACATTTTACACGATCGTCCTTCCTCAAATCAGAGTACCCCTGAATTATTGCATGTTGATCTTTGATACGCCTCAATATCATCGATGATATATGTAACCTGATGATCTTTTTTCTAACAAACTACGATTCGTGCAACTGATGCTATCATCCAAACTGGATATACCATATCATCCAAACTGGATATACCATAATCTTTTCGACATTCAAGATTAATTTTGATTATTATCCCTCGAACTAGTTACATAATCAATTCATTAAAACCCAAAATTATGTATGTTCATTTGTCTATCTTAAGTCATCAAGCAACATATTTCCCAAATCCTTAGAGTCATTCTCATTTATTCGAATTATTTTCATGCACGCTAACTTACAATCATGCTAACTTTTCATATACGATTCATATCGATTTATCGACTGAGTCATCTGTTTATTACACCTTAACTTTTTAATATTTCATACTCAACTCAATCCTGTCGATGCGCGTCGTCTTCTCATTTGTTTGAATCAGCTCATACTATATCAAGTCACTTTGAAACACTCTTTCTAAGGCTTTGTGTTTAGCACCGTTCTTGCTAATTGACTCGATGGTATCCTATACCCCACTTGTAATACTCCACTCTGTATGAGACATTTGGTTAGCTTGTTGGATGCGATCAGAAAGTTGGACCATGACTTGGGTTGGAAATCAGAAGAATTAAGACTGATGCAGTCTCTCTTATCTGGCTAGACAGAATGGGTATTGGAATGTGGCTCGCTGGTGGAGCTACGCTTAGTGGAATTGTGTATGATCGGAACAGGAAGACCCTTTTATGCAGGTGAGTAGAACTGTCCTCCCTTCTCCTTACTCCTTCATGCTTAATAAAATAGAGTAATAGTATACTATGAATTGTCGTTAAATATCCCATGTTTTGATTGCTAATAAATAGAGATGCTTATGTTGCCTAATATTAAAATGAACAACACATGAATATTGAATTGCTGAATGAATCACCCTTGAACTATTAATGTGACTTGATGCTTGAAATGAATTAATAACGTCCCTTCTGTTAATACTGCTTAACCAATGAAATACTTAAGTAATGAGATGCCGCATGAATGATACATGAGAAATAAACTGGTTATGATATTAACTCAGAGAACTGAATGAAATACTAGAATCATGTACCTTCTGCGTAACTATTGTTGTTGCCTGTTTTCTTACAAGCAATGAAAAAAAGAATAATGTCCCTATGAAATGAATGAATATTATATTCCTTGTCAGAAGAAACGATATGAGAAACGTTACAATGAAGCAATGAATGAGAAATGATAAAGCATAGGACCGTTGAAATCACCAAATGAAATGAATAAGTCATTGAGTGTGACTTAATGATGCACTGTTGCCTTTACTTTCTTTAATATATTTTACCATGCGATTATGTTCACAATAGAGTTGGACACGCATTCGCATGGTCATGGACAACTTGTATACAAGGTTTGAGTTTTAATTTCCTCGAACGGTACCGCGGCGTCGGGACCGATTCGGCCTAGGAGGAAATAATGATGAGTGCTTTGGGAGCACAGATAAGGTGGGGTGGCATAGAGGCTTGCCACCTACTATGCTGACCGTATTATCTTGAAGTCCTATATGGAAATAAAAAGACTCCGTATGCACTACAAGAAAAAGATCCTGTTATAACGTTTGAAAAGAGTTTATTACAATGATTCGTTTATAAGCGTTACAGAATTTCTGCAACATCACATAATATGATGGTTTTGAAGAGTTTTTGGCCTATTATAACGATTTATATCATGAAGCGTTATATATTATTCATATATATATAATGTTGTTATATGCAAACGTTATAAAAAGTGGTAAAAAAATTAGAGCTCCCGCTCGAACGCCCGCTCAAACTCGACCCCCCTCTAAATCAAAACCCTCAGTTCCTTTTTCTTTCCTCCTCTCTCTCCCCCCTATTTTCTTCTCATCTTCTCCTCTCCTCTTTCCCTCCTACCACAGCCCCGAACACCCGCTCGAACGCCTCGCGCCTCTGACGACTTCTTCATCGCCGTCGTCCAGGCCAACTCCTCCCTGAAGGACTACGACAGGTGCTTACCTCTCCCTCGATGACCTACGTCGGAGTCTACGACGGCCACGGTGGGCCCGAGGCCTCGCGGTTCGTCAACAACCACCTCTTCTCCCTCTCCTCCTCAGGCTAATTGCAAACCCTCATTGATTTCTCTTTCTCCCTCTATCCTTCAATTTTTCGATGCCATCTCCCCCAATCTCTCATAGGTACGATCCAAATCCTAACCCTAAAATTTTACGATTTTCTCCAATTTATGTTATCCAAACCCTAACCCTAAAATTTTATGATTTCCCTTCATTTCTGTTTCTTTTCTATTTCTTCGTTCGAGTAGCCTATTTTTAGGGTTTTACTTGTGGAATTCATGCATGAACATGAATACGACGCTACACGATACCATACCAATACGGGGTCGCTGACACGGGACCGATTTTTTTATGTGCCCTAGCATATTTTGGGGCGTTCGCCTCGTGTCTGACACAACGCAGCTCGGACATGGTGTCCGAGCTTCAAAAATTTGTGTTATTGGGTGGTAGGAAGAAGATGGACCTTGATCCACCAATGGTGTTTTAACTTGTCTTCAAAACTTTTATTTTGGGCGTCTTCTCATTTGTTGTGTAAAAGTTGTATAATTGGGGTAGTTTTTGATGGTCGTTGATCAACTGTTTTGCTAGTGTAGTTAGTCTCTTGTTTGTTTATTTATTGTCATATCCCTACTGTTCATGTCCTCGTTTTTCAGATATATATCACATTACCATGTCCATGTCACGTTGCCTTATCTAGGTCCATGAAATGCAAGTGTAAAATGTGCAAGCTTTGCCTTTTTTTACCATTTTCAAAATACTTTCCAACATATGCTTTCATAAGTTACAAAAATGCAACTGTTTTTGCTTTAACAACATATTAAAGTAGTTTAGCTACTAGATCAATTCTTACTACTAGGTACAATTTGTTGTCCTTTTATTAGTTTTCGAATAACATATTCTCGGAGATGGTTGAAATTAGTAGGATAGTGAAATTGTCTGATGCTTGCGTCAGCTATTATATATATTTTCCTTTGATTTTGACACTCTTCAACATCTTTTGGTATATGACTTGTATATATCATGTCCTATTCTGATTGTAAATTTGGAATCTAAATATTATTATATACACTACTAATTGATTTATCATTTTGGTTATTGTAGGTTCCATCTAACATTGGTAAGCACAACAACTGTTTGTTGTTGGATGATGTAAGTTTCAACATCATTTCTTGTTATAGTTCTTATAACTGATGATCATATTTGCTACTTTTATGTTTCCCTGACCAAACTAGGAAAAAAGTTTTTGTAATAATGCATCATGTTATACAATGCACCGTCATGTGAAAATATTTTGTGAATCCTTGTACATAATGGAATGATGCTCTTCAGTAAGTATCATGTCTAAATTACACCTAAAGATAATATTTTCATATAAATAGTGTTTTACTTAATAAAATTATGTGGAAAGATATAATTATTGCAAAAGGGAAATCCTTTTGGTGCTGAAAATAATTGAAGTGACAAGTGTGGACTAGTTACAGTTAGGATTCCCTTACCGAGCCTAGTAATGTCTTTGTCAACTCCCTTACTGAGCCTAGTAATGTCTTTGTTTCTTATTTTACTTGTATCTTCTAGATCCTCAGCTTAATGACCCCAACTAGAGAAGTTCACACTAACATATAGTAACCTCTCTGCTATATGCTACTAGGAATTGACAAGTACTAATTATTGACATTTATGTTCTATTCATTACTGCAAAGGCTGCGCCTCTGATATTGTAATTGGAGATTGTAAGCCTATTACTGCAAAGATCTTTCTGGAATTGTTATAAGACAACATTGGGATGCGTACATATACCTATGCAACAATATTTCACAGGCACGTATCTTTTGTATGTGGGCCAAATGGTGTTGTATGGTTCATCATGATGCTGGAAACTGATGTTTAAGTGTATACTAGATAACGGGAAAATTCAATGTACGATGGGATAAACTATATAATATGTTCAACTATTAAAGAAGTATGGATATCAAGAGAGTTTTTAATTTCTTCTTGCCTTGCCTAGTCAGATATGCGATATCTATTTTTAAAAGAGACGATGATGATCTTTATCAGACTGCTAATTTCTATTTAAGAATAAGGTTTGGCTTTCTTTTTCCTCTCTTCCGATGGCATGGTGGCTCAGCTGCAGCCAATTTGGTAAGATGTATGTGATTTGGAAATATTTATATTCTGATGGAATCTCTCTTTATTCATTCATTCATTCTTTTTTTTATCAATATGGGATAATGACAACAATGAGAATTCTCATTGAGTGAATCTCTATTGTGATGGCGAGGCATGTTCCTCAAGCCATTTGTCGATCTAAGCCTCTTATCAGTATTCTTTCTTTTGGCTTGTGCTTTGGTGTATTGGGTAAGTGCAAGGTATTTCTACTGAGTACACAGTGGTTGCATGTCATTTGGTCACTAGAAGATCATATTGAGGACACTAGTGGTTGCATGTTTCTACTGAGTATAGTTCATAATAGATGGTAATCTAATTATATTGCATTCATGGTACCTTTGTTGTTGAATAAAAATTGGATTTTGATTGAGTTTTGTTTTAACTTATCTTTCACATTTTCGCATGCAGTTGCCTAGTCTATGAAGTGTCTTTTGGCTCTATAATTAATTACCAGTTGTCATTTTTTGAGTTCAGATAGTGAAAAATGATAACTTCTACTAACTCTTAACCCCCTTTTCTTTATCTATTTCTTTTGTATTCTTTTAGCTCTGCCCCAATTTCTATGATGCTTGGTCAAACTTAGCCAATGCTTATACACGCAAAGGACTAATTCAATATGTGAGTTAATGCATTATAGATGTTTGTCACTATTTACCCATTTTTCTTCTCTTACCAAATGATTCGGGAATTTGATTTTCTGTGTACTAAGTGTATCTAAAAACATTATGGGTAGTATTTGAAAACGTTACGGGTAAGGAATACTAAGCTTATGCCAGTTAGTATAAATTTTTACTGTGATGCTTTAGGTAGTTTGGATTCTTTTAAATTTTGTTGCAATAATGTGGATAACTATTTCACATACATGACAAATTTGTGCAATCTGATTCAGCCTGCTTTTTGCAACTTGAATATATTTGACCGTGTTCTGCTTAAACAACTTCACACTTATAATATTTGGAACTTGAATATATATAACAATGAGAATTCTCATTGAGTGAATCTCTACTATGATGGCGAGGCATGTTCCTGGAGCCATTTGTCGATCTGAGCCTTTTATCAGTCTTCTTTCTTTTGGCTTGTGCTTTAGTGTATTGGGTTACAATTTGGGGTTTGGTTTGCTGTCTTTGCTAGTTTTGCTTGTTACTTTGCTGCCTTTGCTAGTTTTGCTTGGTTGGTTGCCTTTGCTAGCTTTTTAATTCTTTCATGTGGTCAATTTTTTAATATCCAATTTAAATTGCTCAAAATTGATTTTAAAAATTGAAAAGTGCAGCATTTTCTTGAGAAAAGTGGTATTTTAGCATTTTGGGTCATGAATGTCTAGGCAACATGTTAATGGATTAGGAAATATGAAGGTGGAAACTGAATTTTGGATGCAGTTAAGCCCAAAAGAAACATCGAAGTAGAAGCCTTTTAGTCAAAAAACAAGAATATGGTGTTTAGCATTTTTGACATTTAATTAGAGCGTATAATGTATGATATCTGCAGAAATTGACAACCATTTTTGAGTGTATGTGCTTCCTAGCTTATATGCTTGGATATGCTTATCCAACTTTGAGTGCTTCAAGGCCATGGAGATGGGGAGGGTTCATAGGCATATGCCTTTTTGAAGGGTGATCGAAAATGTAAGGCTAGAGATATATGGACGAGAGAGCTTACTTGTGGCTGGTTGAAAGGTTTTACTAGTGTCGATATAGGTTCGAAAGCCGGAAGAGCTTTCTTGAGGTTTCTTGGTAAGTGACAACTGCTCAACCTCCCTATTTCAAATTTTTCCTGGACTAGGAAGCCATCTATGTTGCGCAGATACGAATGTGACACTATTCAGCTTATACAAGGTATTTTCTGCTATATTTTATTTTATGTCTTTTGACTTGGCTTGTTTGCATTAACTTGGTTGGTATCTTGCTGAAATATTTTGCTGGGTTGTTGGTTGGCATCATGGTGGTTGGGTGGTACCTTTGGTGGATGGATTTGATCTGACCCTAACTTTGTTTGTTGTATTTTCTTGAAGTATAGATACTTCACTAAGTTGCAAAAATTTATCTTTGCTTGCCTTTGTTGTATTTTTTTGTTGGGTTTGCAATTTTGCTTGGTTGTAGGTTAAGATTTCCTGGCTTTAGTACTCTTGCTAACTTTGTGCTCTTCATTATCTGAATTGTTTCAGATTTGCAGTTTGGGTGATAAGAAATATACTACATTTGCATTTTGCTCCGTTGCTTTGCTTTGCTTTTTTTTATTTAGTTTGATGCATTTTATGTAACTTGTTAGCAATAGGTTTGTGCTTGTACCGAAAGGTTTGTTGCTGTATTGTAGTCTTCTTTGCTTTATTTTTGGAAAGTTGGATTTTCAGTTTTAAAAATTGGTGGGTTGGTAAATTTGGTCATAATATTGATACTTTTGAAGTTTTCTTGCATTAATATAAATTATATATATAACTATTATGATTTATGGGCGTTGATGAGATACTTTGGACTTTGGAGGTTCTATGTTGCTTGTAGGCTATGATTTATGGGTGTTGATGAGATACTTTGGACTTTTATAGTTTTGCTTTGCCTGTAGGCTATATATGTTACCTGTAGGCTTCTTCTTTTAACTATGTTGTTTTGTTTTCATACTTGATACTTTGAAGTTTGAACTTTGGAGGCTATGTTGCCTACTTGCCTGGATGTGTTGTCTGTAGGCTTCTTCTCATTTTATGTGTTGCCTACTGGAATCTGGATGCCTCTTGACTTGCATGTAGGCAGTAACTTTCTTCATTATGATGTGGTGATCCATCTCTGATCTCTGAGCCCATTATAGTATATATATTTACTATTTAATTTTGTTTTCAGACTTGATACTTTGGAGGATATGTTACCTACTTGCCTGGATGTGTTGTCTGTAGACTTTTTCTCATTTTATGTGTTGCCTACTGGAATCTGGATGCCTTTTTACTTGCCTGTAGGCAGTAACTTTCTTCATTATGATGTGGTGATCCATCTCTGATCTCTGAGCACATTATAGTATATATATTTACTATTTAATTTTGTTTTCATACTTGATACTTTGGAGGCTATGTTGCCTACTTGCCTGGATGTGTTGTCTGTAGCCTGTAGGCTTCTTCTCATTTTATGTGTTGCCTACTTTAGTCTGGAATCTGGATGCCTCTTTACTTGCCTGTAGGCAGTAACTTTCTTCATTATGATGTGGTGATCCATCTATGATCTCTGAGCCCATTATACTATATATAGATTTATTATTTACTATTTAATTTTGTTTTCATACTTGATACTTTGGAGGCTATGTTGCCTACTTGCCTGGATGTGTTGTCTATAGGCTTCTTCTCATTTTATGTGTTGACTACTTTATTCTGGAATCTGGATGCCTCTTTACTTGCCTGCAGGCTTCTTCTCATTTTATGTGTTGCATGTGAGGACTAGCTAGTATGTAGTTATTTCATCATTATAATGTTCTCAAGTCTTGAAAAATCACTATTATTGCCATGATCATAGAGAGTTGATTCTCTAATTTCTCTAGGTCAACTTGGAAGGCTTAACAAATGTATTGATGTTAACATTATATTATTGCTTTTAGGGTGGTTACTATAAGATATGTGGTGGAGTGACCCATTTGGCTAAGGATTGTCTAAACAAAGGCAGCAGAAATATGTTTCCTTCTACACAAGCAAACAACGGTAAGCTTTTCCTTCATATGTATCAAAATCATCTTTCTATAATGTCATGTGCATTTGCGTGGTTCATCTGTTATTTGTAGGGTACAGTGTTGACTTTTGAAGGGATATACAATGTTGGCTTTTGAAGGGATGTCACTATTTGGTATTGGTGAATGCAATATTTCAATGTTTTGAGGCCGACTGCCCTAAAAGGGAAAGATGTATATATTTTTGGATTTTGAAATGTAATGGTGATATGTTGGTGAAACAAAGTTGGAAAAAGAATGATATGTTTTGAAATGTAATTATGATAATGTGATATTTGGATATTTTTAATGAAATGTTTCAAATGTTAGTTAAATTTCATATTTTTGTTGTCTCGAGAAATTAATATATATTTTTATAATGTATTGAATTATAAGCATTGACAGGTGATATATAAGTATGTGAATAACCAGAACAGAACGTTAGAAAATGTTATGTATAAGTTCTTTTTGTAATGTTTCATGAACGTTTTATGAATAGTTCCAGAACCAGATCATTTTAGCAAGCGTTATGTATATATAACTTAGTCATAACGCTTTCGGATAGACATGTTATATATAATGATAATATTAATGTCTTTTTCAAATTTAGTGTTATATAAAATTGACTTAATTATCTCATTTTTTATTAAAAAATGTCATATAAGTGTATATCATATATAACGATTTTTCTAAACTTTTATAACATCCATGTTCATGACGGTTGCCTACTTCAAAAAAACCGTCATAAATTGTCATATATGACGGTTTTTACCCGTCATAAAAAAGGTATTTTTTTGTAGTGATGGTTTAACAACACCAGTGACCATGTAGTCAGGATGCACGCTAATGAATGTTTTTGTACAGGCAGAGTAAGTATATCTGCTAAACTATATTTGATACAGGTACGAGAAGTCGGCTATCGGTAAGAAATCACATAATTGTGATATTATATATGTTGGTTCAACTTTCCTGCTTAACATGCTAAATAAAATAATGCTGTGTTGTTGCCTTTAAATGAGAATCACTATAACATGTTCAATATATTTTAACTCAAACGATGCTTAAAGGATGCCTTTACATGAACACTGTCAGAACTTGATAACACCAAGTATGTTGCCTTTACATAAGAAAGGAGATAACAAGTTTACATATTCAATGTTTCTGCTCATGAACTGTAAACTGATGCTAGGCCCCAAGTGGAAAGATCAATTAAAAGCTTACTTAAATGACCACTTAGTGTTGGTTTAGGCAAGTGGGTTGGATTCTGCTCGCCAGTACATCGATGTTGTACTGACCCACGTTTGTGGGCAGGTGTTCGTGCTTGGGAAGTTCTGTATACGAGGATTGGCTTGATTGGTCCCGCGGCATCGAAGATTTGTTAGGCATGCAGAAGTCTTCTTGTACAAGATGATGTCTTCTGTTTATAATAGGCATAATGCATGGAACATTGTAATCAGTTGTACCAGTGAGTTGTAAGCCAAGTCGGTATATCGAGTTGTAATCTAATGTATCAAAGTATCAAATGTAAGTCTTATAGCATTTGTTCAGTTGGCTACCAATGTAAAGTGAGATATGTTATAAGCATTATATTTCAATACGAGTCTTGTACTCTTCTTCAATTATCAATAAAGAGAATACTTTTATATAGCTCTCTGTGACAGCAAGTTATCTTCTCATTTTTGCTGTTACAAATCAAATGATGTGTTCCCATTTGATAAGAAAGAATGTCCTCACTAACTTCAATTTGTCTGCTTCTGCCGTTGCGATGTATTCCTATTTGAAGATAATCAATTATGTACCATCTTTGCCTTGTACAAGTGCAATACCAGACTTGTACGGCATCACGCCCAAGCAAGGACGATCGATTCCAAGAGATAAATATGTGAATAAATGACTCTACGAATCGGGGCATGACACCTCTCAGGGATGAAGTCATTCAATAACTCCTCAAAACAATCATTTGATTCACAAATCGATACATTCAAATATACGTTCAACCCGTTCCTCAAAATCTATGCATGATTCATTCGTATCGCATCAACGATATCATCTTTTCAATAGTACCTCAATCAATAGTCATCCCACATACTCAAATCGAGTCCAACACATTTTTTTCGTAAATATTTGATCCCGTACGCAACTTGCTATCACCGATGAAATTCTTGGTGTATATGTCCAGCCCGACTCAGCCAACCGTGCCATATGTGAAACCATCTTGTACAATCAAATTTCCTTTCGTGAGATTTTTCAAAATATATAGACTTATTGTATGGAATATCCCGTAGAACATTGGGAGAGAGCACATCAACGATATGGATTTGCGGAAACAACATTAGCACAAAGTCATTAGAGTTAAAGAATTTAATCGAAAGTTCAAGGACGTAAAGCCGTGCTCTAATTCCATTATGTCACACCCTGCTCTCGGAAGTACGATCGTCCTCGCTAAGGCGTGATGCCGCGTGAGCCTAGGTTGTGTTCACGAAAGACGGGTTCCATAATGGTCGAATACAGTAGCTTGTGACGCGATCGTCGCACAAAAGTCCCAAGCAGAAAGTCGAATAACATAAAAAACACAAGTATTCGAACATAAGTGTTACAAACAAAATCTGAAACTTTTATTGATATTGAATATACGGTTACAAGGGCACGAAGCCAAGATTAGAAGTCGCTCATGCTCACTTTTCTCTCAATATTTACAATCGCTCAGCTCTCTCCCATCTCTCAATATAAGGTTCAAAGCTTGCCACTGCGGATGCTTCAGAAGGCGATGTCCATACATTATGTCCCGTATAGATGAAGACTTCGACACGAACACAAGCCTTGAAATGCCAAGGAACTCCATACCTCAGCACATGCTAGCGAGCTCCGCCTTGAGCGAGCAGGTACCTGTCACTTACGCATGAAAACTGGGGGGTATCAGTACAAAACCGTACTAGTAGACTAACACCTCACAAGCCGAAATGAAAACCAATATGTTCATTTACTTTGTGCAGCATATTCCTTTGATTGTCTTTCTAATCTTGTCTTAGGATCAGTTTTTAGGACATAGACATGACCTATTTTGTGTCTCTAGACCAATCGCACCGATAAATTACTTATCTTTGTGCCTCTAGACCATTCTCGTGCCAACAACATCAATGTGTCGACTTGTGCTTGCATTTTGGCTCATACTCTAGGACGCAATAATATGGTCATGCCGTAACTCTATTCGAGCATTCAAACATTGAGGCCGTGCCTCACAACTCAACGAGACTTAACCAAACTTGTCTTACGGTCCTTCCTGACTTAAATTCGAATGACTATCCCAAACTTGTGGAACTTGTGTTGACAACTAAAATACGATGCCATATCTCGTGCCGAAGCACGTGTCTTCATGTATAGCCAAATCTTAGACTCCATGATGGTCTTGCAACTGTACATCCCTTCTTGACTCAAATCATGCCGTGCTTGTACTTTCTTTGATTCGATCGATATCGTGCATGCGAATTGCCGCTCTACACACCACTTATCTATATGAAAGGCCACTGGCACGATAAGCCATCGTGGATAGTGAGCCCCAGAGAAAGTCTCCAACTATCCTAGTACCGTACAATCTAGCACTGCTATAACGTCTTCCTCCTAGGGCGACCTTGTCCTGAGGTGCCTCGGTGTAATACCAGTCGAGGAAAAAATCCTTGTGCACAAGTTGTCCATCACCACGCACCTACGAGAACATCTAGACTCATGTAAATGCATAGCCTAATTGGTGGTCCAACTTGAACCATACTTTGCAAAACGTGCAACAAAACTATAAGACTCCCAAACGAGGGACCGCCTCATACTTTGCAAAATGTACATCAGAACTATGAGACTCCCAAACGAGGGACCACCTCATACTTTACAAAACGTGCATCAGAATCATGAGACTCCCAAACGAGGGACCACCTCAGCGACAAACGGTTGCATGAACTTTCCATTATTTGAAACCCAGGGAATGACTACTACATAGCTTCCAACTTAACTTGAACAAAACGTGCTCTATTACGTGCCGTAGACCGTAGCATAATTATCATCGAAACAACCGTCTTTCGTGCCTTAAACCAACTATGTTCGGTGCGAAACTACCATCCAAGTCATACTCTATATGACGAGCGTTGAGATCGTGGAAACATATGGCTATATGCAGCCGTAGAACCATGGGACCATGTATGTGCTCAAATTGAACAACCGAGTTCTATGAGTGCCTTAACCCATTGCATCTTCTATGGGACTAACTGTGAGATCGTGCGACGTTTTGTTATGACAAGCAATGAGATCGTAGGACATGCCAGCTATGACAAGAAGTGAGATCGTGGGACGTGCCTGCTATGACATCGAGTCGATAGCCCTTGGCATAACTCAACTTAATCATACTCGTGCTTGGTCAAAAGACCCAGTGCTAACTTTGAAAGCCACCTAGAGTGATTCTAAGTATCAACTTAACCATTCCAATTTCTCTATCACGACTCGAGACCACAGGATTATTTTCTTAGTTATGTGGGTTCATCATTTTTATTATCAAGCCTACTTAGTTCACCGAAGCCGTCCACCAGAAGGAGGAGTCGTCTCGACCATACGGGACTTCGAGCAAGTGGTTGAATGGCTAAGTCCAAACGCCATTGGCATTTTAATTCCTCCGGTTGAACTAAGCGGGACGGGACATTACATAATACAATGTCTCGTGTCCAAAACTCAATCGCCGTCATGACACATGACACATGGTTCCTCTGCGTTCAGTTGCTACAATGATGATATCTTCCATAACCCTTTTTGCCACAGTGATGGCATCCCTCCCTGCAGTCCACACTCACGTGATCCTGAGAACTCCTCTGTGTCCTCGCCTGTTACTTGAGTCTTCCCTTCCTGAATGAAGTAACTAGAGCAGTCTCCTACTATTATTCTATCTGTTTACGCCGGATCTTCTCATGCAACAAGCTGCTTTTGACTACCTCCATCGTCACAACTCCATCAGGAGTGAAGTTGCTCACCGAAACCACCAACATCTCCCAGCTTTTCGGTAGAGAACTCAAAAACAGAAGGGTCTGAAGCTCATCATCAATCACCATCTTCATCATAGACAGTTGTTGATTATACCCTGAATGCCGTTCAGATGTTGTGACACCGAACCCTCCGTGTACTTCGAGTTGATGCGTTGGCGAATAAGAAAATATCTTGTTTCCCCGTCTTTCATTCGTACAATGAATGCAATTTCTATAATCTTTTATAGAAGTCTCTACAGAGATGTGATGAAACACTGAATCGTCCATACATTGACAGATGAATCCAACGGCCTTTCGATCCAATCGTTTCTAGTCATCAGCAAACTTGTCCGATGGCTTGACGTTGTCGCCCTCTAACAAACGACCTTACGATCCAATTATTCTAGTCATAGGCAGACTTTTTCGATGGCTTCGCATTGTCCCTCTTCAACGGACCATGTAAATTCTTGAGTAGATCCTCCGTCCTTGGCTTCAAAATCATATAGTTTTCCCCTGCTCAGAAGAGCCTATATAATTCGATTATACACATGAATGTTCAGCATAATCTGTCTCAAACCAATTATAGCCCAATTAGAGCCGTCCAAATTAGTCCCGTAACCGTAGGTTCTAGTACCACGTGTTGAGAATGCGGTGTCCGAACCGGAGTTGACGCATGAGATACGATATTGGACTAGGCTCATATGTCTTAAAAAAAAATCATGTAAGACTTGAACAAATTTCAATTATCTACACATTATGATCTCACTTTTTACTCAATGTGGGACTAAATTATCAACTCTGTTGTCATCTCTTTTTGAGGACTCAACCAGAAACGAGATACAATCCAACAATCAGTAATATGAGAGTGATTTGATGTCAATATTGCAAATCTTGTTTTTTCCCTCTCATGATTTGATTTTCTTTTATATATAAAATATTTTTAATTAATAAATACAAGAAGAAATACAAGAAGTGCCAACAAAGATTAGTTGCAACTAGTGGAGATCGATCCCATGCATGATACATGGATCACTGACCCAACCCTATGCTACAAATTAAAACAAGCACATTACTTACTTGATTGAATCCAAGTTTAATACTTCATTAGCAGGTTACATTAATGATATCGAGAACCATATTAATCGGTTCAACTCTTAAAAAAAAGGAAAAATAATTCTTAATTTCTTGGAATTGTAACTGTGAGTTAAAAAAGAAGTTTTTTTTAATTAAGAACCCATGCAACTGTATCGGCATGTCATAGATTATAATAGAAACACCAGTATAATCCATGTTCTTGTGCTGGCAATGCACTGTACACCCTCACGTTAGAGCACCTTTGCGTTCTGATCATTTGAAGTTTTAATATAACAAAAAAAATGTGGAAATTTGTTTAATTGGTGTAGGTGCTCACAAGTTGTATAAACAAGTGATAATGATCATATATAAATGTATTTTTTTTCCTCACCTTCATCGGGAGACTAAAATAAATGTTGTATTGATTGCTTTGGTGTGAATATTTAAACAGAGTTTGCAAAGTTTCAATGAGTTTGGAATTGTTAAATTAAGAGGGGCCACGTGTGGTGCACCCACATCATGGGGTTAGATTAATATGTTTTTGTGAGATTTGCACTCAATATGATGGAGGTTTTTAATGTGGTACATTTATAAATTATAAATCAAGCATCAGGTTTCCTAGTTGCAACCACATGCGAGGACTTCGGGAATTTTAGGAGGGGTTGCTAATTGTGTTGATTAAAAAAAAAAAAGATATCTTTATGCTATGTTTGGAAAAAGAGGAAAATAGAAAAAATAAAAAATTAAAAAAAAGTTAGTAAAAGATTAAAGGATTATTTTGCATAAGAGTACTAGGTTCAGGGCCGGCCCTGGGACCGTGCCAATAGTGCGGCCGCACAGGGTCTCCAAATTTTGGGCCCTCAAAAAAAATATTAGTTTTAGTTTTGTAATTTTATATTTCAAGTTATTCTACTTCTTCCTCAATTCATACTTTACAATCCCTCCAAGACCTCCAACTCTTGGATCCTTATTTCCTACTGGCTCTAAGATTCATATTTATAATCATACAAAAAATTAGAATTTTTTAAAGATATTGTTCTGACCGGTGTATTAATTGCTATTTTATTTCTAAAGATCTCTCAATTGTTAGATGAATTTATTTTCTACAATAATAATCATATATATATATATATATATATATTTTTTTTTTCTACAATAATAATCATAATAATCATATATATATATATATATATATATATATATATATATATATATATATATATATATATATATATATATATATATAATTTAAGAATTTGGATGTGTATGCTTGGTATTTATTTAAGAAATAATGATGTTGAATATCAGAGTCCTTGGTCTTGCATCAGGTGACTCAGGTCCATAGCCGGTCCTATGATTTACGGGACCTATGACAAAATCTAAAATTTTGGCCATTTTTCTCACATAAATAATTTTTTTTAGCATTTTTACAAGCAAAATCATCAATTAAGCTATCAAAAATCATCAATCACGCTATCACATTTTTTTTCGATTGGAGCACTGGCTTTTTTGTTGCTTCAAGATTGGGTCTTTTTTTTTTTTTTTTTTTTTCTTTTTTGATATACCTAGTCTATTGTAAAATTACGGGACTTCCAAAATTGGGGGCCCATGACGGTCGGCTACCTCGTCCGTGCCCTGGGCTAGTCCTGCTCAGGTCTTGGAGGCTCTAAATTTTGTGATTACATATTACTTCTCATTTGAGTATTGGTCGTTATTCATTTTATTATATGTTTTCATCAACAGAAAAATTTGAGGCCAGATTTAGACAATTTAACGGTCAATACGTCTTCTATCTAAAATATCTTTATTATACTATCACTACAACAAAAAGACCTATTAATGACTTTTGATAAGTGGTTTTCATGACGGCTGATGTGGAAGCGTCATCAAAGTTCAGCAAGACTAGAATCTATGACGGTTTACATTAAAAACGTTATTGAAAGTGCTCCAGTGATACGAGCGTTATAAAAAAAGCACGAAAATTTAAGTCGAAATCTCGACTCCCCCGTAATTCTCCTGCACTTAAGAAAAATTCTAAACCCTCTCTCTTTTTCCTTCTCCTCCCGCTCCCCAACTCCCCTTAGCCTACTCCCCGCTCCCCAACTCCCCTCAGCCCGCTCCCCGCTCCCCAACTTCCCTCATCTCGTTCCTCGCTTCCCTCGATTACAGACTCCACCGTAGAGGAAAGGTTGTCACCGGCGTAGCCTTCACCACCGGTTTGTCCTAAAATCTCGATCATTGCTTATTTTATGTCCTAAATTCTGCCTCGACATGATTTTAGAAAAATCTCCTAATTTTTGACAACCATACATGCATTCATCTCTCCAAAATTAGGGTTCTTTTAGGATTTTCCGACGTCTCCGTCCACGTCGACGATGATCCGAAAAGGGCTGCATCATCGTTGACTTCTCTTGATTAAGTGAGTGATTTTGATTTAGATTTTTTTCCCTAAACAAAGATTTTGTTGGGAATTGTTCTATGTGAGCTTCATGTTTGATGAAATAATTGTAAGTACCAAATGCTTGTATTCTTTGATTTTTTTCTGTTTGTTCTTGTTCAAGGGAGTGTAATTGCATTTGGGGAGCCGAGTCCGAAGCCTCTCCACAGTCACAACCGCGATCCGGCGAGGTGCTGTGCAATCCTGCGAGCCGAGTCCGAAGCCTCCCTTCGGATTCTGACACTAAATTTTGGGGTATAAATTCTAAACTCTTGATTGATTTCAGTTTCTGGGTTTATTTTGTTTGTCGATGATGTTGTTGGATCTCGATCCCTACATAAAAAGGGTTTCGATCGACTGATACGTGTTGGGTTTGATTTTGGCTTGACGATCCTACGATTGTCTTTGTTTGTGAAGCGCGAATGATCTTTAGATCATGTTCGGTTCTTTACTTGCTGTTGGATCATTTTCGGTTTCGGGTTACCTAGCTGCTGTTGGAATTATTTGTGATGCATGTATTGTTGGTTTGGATTTCTTGTATAAATTGTTGCTTAGGTTCTCCTTCCTATACTTGCTGTGGGATGTTGGTTTAGGTTTTTCTTATTATACATGTTGGGTTGGGAAAGATTTCTTTGCTGTAGGAGATGTTTTGCTGTTTGGATTAAAATTGTTGGTTGGGTATCTATTATGCATGATGGGTTTAACTTGGTACTGTGGGTGTTTTTGTTGGGAGCTTTTCGATATAAATCACATGCGGGTATATATTAGTTGGGAGTATTTCTATTTCGGGATTGACATCTCCATTAGCATGCATGCGTCGTTGATTTTGGGACTACGTCCACTATGCCATGCCTGGATGTTTTACTTTATTTATCGGTTTCGGTTTTTATTAGAGTACTCTGATACTCTTGGTGATGGTCGTTCGACCAAATGAACCAAAGCGTTGCAGATCGTATCGGATACACTGGCTCCGTGTCGGGACGTGTCCTATACGTGTTATGGCACGCTAGTATAGCAGATGATGATTGATCCTTATCTGAGATATCTTATATATCTCATTTCGTTTCTTGTCGTTGGTCGTAGTTTGTATGTTGGTACTGTTGGGTTGTTCATTCTGGGTGCAGATACGCTCGTGTTTGTACGAGTCGATACTGGAAACGGATGTGAGGATACCTTCGTGTCGATGATGTAGCCTCTCCACAGTTGCAGCCGTGACCCGGCGAGGTGCTGTGCGTGCATGCGAGCCGAGTCCGAAGCCTCCCTTCGGATTCTGACACTAAATTCTGGGGTATAAATTTTAAACTCTTGATTGATTTCAGTTTCTGGGTTTATTTTGTTTGTCGATGATGTTGTTGGATTTCGATCCCTACATAAAAAGGGTTTCGATCGACTGATACGTGTTGGGTTCGATTTTGGCTTGACGATCCTATGATTGTCTTTGTTTGTGAAGCGCGAATGATCTTTAGATCATGTTCGGTTCTTTACTTGTTGTTGGATCATTTTCGGTTTCGGGTTACCTAGCTGCTGTTGGAATTATTTGTGATGCATGTATTGTTGGTTTGGATTTCTTGTATAAATTGTTGCTTGATTCTCCTTCCTATACTTGCTGTGGGATATTGGTTTAGGTTTTTCTTATTATACATGTTGGGTTGGGAAAGATTTCTTTGCTGTAGGAGATGTTTTGCTATTTGGATTAAAATTGTTGGTTGGGTATTAGATTATAAGTATTTTATGTGGATCATTTATGATTCCGTTGATTCTACCACTTTGTGGTATCTTTCATTATTATGCATGATGGTTTTAACTTGGTACTGTGGGTATTTTTGTTGGGAGCTTTTCGATATAAATCACATGCGGGTATATATTAGTTGGGAGTATTTCTATTTCGGGATTGACATCTCCATTAGCATGCATGCGTCGTTGATTTTGGGACTACGTCCACTATGTCATGCCTTGATGTTTTACTTTATTTGTCGGTTTCGATTTTTATTAGAGTACTCTGATACTCTTGGTGATGGTCGTTCGACCAAATGAACCAAAGCATTGCAGATCGTATCGGATACACTGGCTCCGTGTCGGGACGTGTCCTATACGTGTTATGGCACGCTAGAACAACAGATGATGATTGATCCTTATCTGAGACATCTTATATATCTCATTTCATTTCTTGTCATTGGTCGTAGTTTGTATGTTGGTACTGTTGGGTTGTTCATTCTGGGTGCAGATATGCTCGTGTTTGTACGAGTCGATACTGGACACGGATGTGAGGATACCTTCGTGTCGATGATGTAGCCTCTCCACAGTTGTAGCTGCGACCCGGCGAGGCGCTGTGCGTGCCTGCGAGTCGAGTCTGAAGGCTCCCTTCGAATTCCGACACCAATTCTGGGATATAAATTCTAAACTCTTGATTGATTTTAGTTTTTGGGTTTATTTTGTTTTTCGATGATGTTGTTGGATCTCGATCCCTACATAAAAAGTGTTTCGATCTACTGATACGTGTTGGGTTCAATTTTGGCTTGACGATCCTACGATTGTCTTTGTTTGTGAAGCAGGAATGATCTTTAGATCATGTTCGGTTCTTTACTTGCTGTTGGATCATTTTCGGTTTTGGGTTACCTAGCTGCTGTTGGAATTATTTGTGATGCATGCATTGTTGGTTTGGGTTTCTTTTATAAATTGTTGCTTGGGTTCTCCTTCTTATACTTGTTGTGGGATGTTGGTTTAGGTTTTCCCTATTATACATGTTGGGTTGGGAAAGATTTCTTTGCTGTAGGAGATATTTTGCTATTTGGATTAAAATTGTTGGTTGGGTATCTATTATGTATGATGGGTTTAACTTGGTACTGTGGGTGTTTTTGTTGGGAGCTTTTCGATATAAATCACATGCGGGTATATATTAGTTGGGAGTATTTCTATTTCGGGAATGACATCTCCATTAGCATGTCTGCATCGTTGATTTTGGGACTACGTCCACTATGCCATGCCTAGATGTTTTACTTTATTTGTCGGTTTCGGTTTTTATTAGAGTACTCTGATACTCTCGGTTTTTTGATATAAATCACAGACTCTAAAATTGACAGACTCTAAAAGTGAGGGTTTTGCTTTCTTTTTCAGGGTTTTGCTATACGTACATGTGCTATGGACAGTCTTCATGTGACCAAGTTGAAGCGTTATAAGTGTGCTTCTTCGCTACAGTATCTGTTAGATTTTTGATGTCGATAGTTTTGATGTAGCTAAAGTGTACTCTATATTGGATACTCTATATATTTTGAGAAGATGTATATAATGAAATGGAGAAATGTAGAATGGTAGCTAAAATACTCTATTTTGAGACAATGAAATGGAGAATGGTACTTTATATTACATTTCAATGCTTTGTTGTGAATATGGTTCAAAGTGGTTGTTTTCGAATTGAATTGAGCTGCGTTTGGAATGTATAACATGCAGTATAGAGCGTTATAAATGTGATACAACGACCATATACAACGGTTTTTTATAACTATCCATAACGCTTTGAAAATAAAACGTAGCAGAAATTCAACCTATTAATGACGGTTTTGGATGAATTATCTATAACGCTTTTAAAAATATTTATAACACCCGATTTCATAACGCTTGGACTGAGAAAAAAAGCGTCATGGTTTGCAATTAATGACGCTTTTTAGCCATCATTAAAAGGTATTTTTATTGTAGTGTATGTAATGTGCTTGAATATAGAAAATTTGAGCTTTAGTTATTTTGTTTAGTAACTACCTATAAATTCAGTTATAATTGTAGGACCGATTGTAGGAACGAGTTATAAAGCGCAATACTCTAGAGGGGGGTGAATAGAGTAGGCAGCGAAAATTAACTATTTAAAAATGTTAGTAACAAGATCACATAATATATATATCACAGATATGTAAATGAAAAGTAGAGAGTAGAGAGCAAACGCAAACACAAGGATGTATACTGGTTTTCCTCTTGTGAGGACTAGTCCAGTCGGAAGAACTCTAGCTTCCAGTTGAATCCACTATGGAAAATCACCACAAGTTTTCTTCCGAAGTTCTTACAACTTCTAAAATGCGAGCTTTGATCCGAAGTACTCGACCAGCTTCAATTGTGAAGTGTCTAACTTCAATCAAACCTCTGATTACAACCACTCTGAAACTTCTAGACCGTACCGCACTGGCAAATCGACTAGAGGATTGTAACTGGCTTAGGATTTGAAAATGAATAGCTCAGAATACATTGGAAGAAGTAGTAGGCTTATAGAGAAGAGATATGAAAGTGAATGAGTGAATTGAAATGATCGAAATCCTTCTCTATTTATAGTTTTTCTAAAGGCAGAATTCTGACAGAATTCAGGCAGAATTCGGACAGAACTCTTTGAGAGAATCTCGTTGGGATCCGTAACTGCAGGAAGACCAAGTTCAAAAAGCAATGGGCACTAACCGAAATCTGGCCGAACTCTGGCCGAACTCTGGCCGAATTCGGGCCGAGTTCTGCTAGGGTTCTGTTAGGGTTTTTGCAAATTAGTTTTTGGGCTTTTTGAAAAGTCAAACAGTTAGGAAGTAGTTTGGGCTTTTGTAAGTGGACTTGTTTTCAAAATGAAAGGGTATTTTGAAAATGTTTCTTGGGTAGCCTATTTGCCAGTACGATGCAGTGTACATCGTATTCCTAGACTCAATAAATATAAAAAATATATTGATCAAAGAGGAAAACCAAGAACCCTTTGATGACGCCTTTCTTCAAATATTTGAGCAGACTTGAAGATGCCTTTTGCACTTGACGGCGGTTCAGAGAAATCTTCTTGTATGACGTCGTCTTTGGCCCATCAATAATTCTCTATTGCATATGTCCTGGTTTGACAAAGCTTGATCATGCTTACTGCATGTCTATAAGAACATGTTAGACAAACAGAATAATATGATACAAGCATAGCAATATGATATAGAATATTTAGGACAATGCTAACATTAGGACAATGCTAAGTTAAAGTAGTAACATGATAGTGATTACATGAATATTAGTGACGTCGATATGTTAAACTTAATAGATTAGCCATATTCAAAAACATGATATAATCATTGGGCTAACAATCTCCCCCTTTTTTATTATGGCAAATCCTTTAAGTTTAATGTATATACAATATATGCATGTATCACTATGTATCACTAATAAACACATAATACTATATTATTGTGCTGACTTAAACTTATTTCTTCTCCTTTGATATGATCAAAAATAAGCTCCCCCATAAGCAGAGCTAAAATGAACTCAAGCATAAGTAAAGGAGGAAAGCAAAAATAATCATGACCAAGGATTAGGAGAACAGTGTAACGACAAGTTATTAGAAAATAGCATAACTAAAGTATAATAAAAAAAACTTATCAAAACACAACGTAGTTGGTAGAACTTTAACAACATTGAAAGCAATCAACACATAGTTTACCAACTAGAAATCCAAAAAGGAAATATGTTTTGAATGACATTTGACCAAAAAAAATTCTTTCAATATAGTAGGAATCAATCATTGGTCATAAATAAATCATGAGGAATAAAAATTCGCAGATCTAGTATATATATAAAATATATATAAGAAAACTCTTAACAATGATCACAAAAAAAATATAATTCATAATTTGCCCATACAAATTAGTGAATCACATCAATATAGAGTATAATCATCGAAAAAAATCAAAATACGTATACTAGAATCTATGCAAAATCTATATCAAAGTTCATGCATTTGAATTCAATTACCTTAGCTTGATATATGTATATCCATTAGATAAACATGAAGGTAATGAAGACAAAATACGTGAGAAGGAGAAATCCAGTCGACTTGAATGCTCCCCCGCAAAGTATGATCAGTCTAAATATAGATAATCATGAACTTTGATATAAAATCTCAATAAGAAATGCCAAATCAGTTTAAACTCAATCAAATAAGGATAATTAATAAATTAATTTTGGCAAGATAATTTTTTTTTGAAACTCGAATGAGAGAATTAAAAAAGAAATAATAATAATAATAATTATATATTCTCTCATCTAATACAAATCTAAATATCATGAACAACTCAACAAGATATTTTAAGTAAAAGAATATATGTCCATGATGAACTAGGTATACCACATATTAAGGGCATAAAAGAATTGAAACAATTAATTTTGCTCCCCCTTAAAATATGCGTATATAGTTCAAAGAATAATTTATATGCATAAAAATAGATAAAATAAATAATCATAAGATCTAAGGGATATCCAAGATATGCATCTTTCTTCCCTTTTATCAAATGCATATAAAATTCCAAACTCAAAACAAATATCATCTTTAGGCAAGAAAAAGAAATATCTAATAAATAAACGCTTAAAGATGAAGAAACAAAATATATCTCCAATATATATATAAAAGAAATATTTCAAGACATTAAAATATTTTGAAAACTGTCTTTAATAATAACATTTGAGTACGAGACAGATTCAATAAATCAAAAAGAAATTAAAAAGGCTTTTCAAAAATGTGGAATTTATTACAAAAAACTGTCTTAATAAATGTTCGAATTATGTCCATTTAGTCCTCAGACTGAAAGCTGGCGATTCGAATCACGTAAACAATTTTAATATAAAAGAATCCATAAATCAGAAATAAATCCATTTGAACAAATAAACATAACTAGATAAATGTCCAAAGAAAAATGTATTCTAGATATATGGCATGTCAAGGGGATAATTGACTTGAAACAATTAACTGCTCCACCTTTACATGGCTATATCCAAAAATAATAGTATAGATAAAATTTTAAAATAAAATTCAGAGACATATTTCCAGAGATAGAAAACTAATTCAAAAATATTAGGTCTTCTTATCAAAGTTTATTTTTTTCCTTTTAAAGCCTTAGCACGGTGTCCACCTGACAACCGTAAGGTGTAAAGAAAAGAAATGTTTTGAGAGAGAGACATTCAATATGCTTGACTTCTCCCCTGCAAAGAGTTACTGTTGTAGACAGTAAGTAACTTGAATAAGAAGATAATAATATAAAGCTCAAAATCATTGAATATTACATACGTTAAAGACGAAATCACAAGATAATAATATTCAATGAGTAGTCACGAATACGAAAAACAATCATCTTTAGACAAAAGAAGAAATATCCATTAAATGAACATTTAAAAATAAAACAATCAAAAGATATTTCAAATTAGCATGATGAATAATCGTATAAGTCAAAAGATGACATAAATTGATCTTTGCTATAGAATCTCACAATCGATAAGATAGATCAACATATGCTACCTTTTGTGAAAATATAAAGAGAGAATATTATCCATCAAATCTAAAATTCAAAATCTATCAGATAATAATTGCAATTAGATCTCAATAAATCTTCAGTTTATAAAGCATTGATCAATCTTGGGTTAGCTGTAGGGGTACTGTCCCAGCTAACGGAGGTTTTAATAAAGACATATAATAATATATTTAAAAAAATATGAATAAATAAATTTAGGGCCACATTTTGAAATTCGTACAAGGCCTTCAATTATTAAGTACCGGCCCTGACTAGGTTTAGGATTTAATTAAACTTTGTGTACGGATTTGTCCATTTTAGTCTTTGGTTCTCGAATTTTTTAGAGAATCATTTTAGGGATGAACATTCTTCATTATAATGCTCATTTCTTCACTTAAAATCCAATTTCTTACAAAAATGTGTCACTAAAAAAATCTTACGTACCTAAAGTGTAAAACAGACAAATCCAGTATTTAAAGTCTAATTAATTCCTAAACCTGACACCCTTACAAAATAATCAAAAATTAAAAGTTATGCTGTTTGGAAAGGAAAAGAGTGGAAGATAGAAATTTGGGAGAAAAATTTATGTAGGCTCCATCCGAAAAATTTCTATCAAAAATGACAAGAAAATGAACACACAAGAGAGAATTTTAAAAAATTTATCCAATTCTCTCAATTAATTTGTTATCCATTTCTATATTGAGAAAGTTAAATGTTAAATAGTAATTTTATCCATATCTCACAAAAAAATAAAAAATAATTTTTTACTTTTCTTTCTCTACTTTTTTTTGTCATCCAAACAAGGAAAGGTAAAACTAATTTTCCTTTCCCTCTATTTTCCTTCCTCTAAAATTTTTCTTCCCCTCCCATAAAGTTCCCAAACATAGTTTGTATCAGTAAAAACTTTGTTTCGATCCATCATTTATTCTTAGACTGTGGAATAGGGTGAACGGTCATTTTATTCAATTTCAATCGAATCGAAGAAATTAACCATAATCGAAATTGAACCGAACCAATAATCGATTCAATTCAGATTATTGGATTTGTTCGATTGAACTAATTTTATTATTTAATAGTTTGGGTCCAAAGTTATAGTAATGGTTAAATTATATTAAAAATGTATAATTTTATACATGCATTTGTTGTATTTCAAATTTATGTTCAAATTTTGACTAGTTACTAAATTATCAAAGTTGGACTTTAAAATACATACATAAAATTATTATTTCAAAATATACACAAAAATATACACTTTTTTAATCATAAAATATGCATAAAATTGAGATTATTTACATAATTGTGTAAGTTTTATTTTCTTTTCGAGAACTAAAACCAAAATCCAAAATCGAAACCGAATAAGAAATTTTAATATTTTCAAAACCGAAATCTAATCAAATCTTTTTTTCCCCTCAAATCAAACCGAATCTCTTATTCGGTTATGTTCTTGGTACAAAGGAATAATGCTCACCCCTAGTGAAGAATACTTGACAATTGAAACAATAGGATTTTTTTTTTAATCCTTCCCTATAGTAATATAGCATTTTTAATGTTTATTTATTTTTTTTGTTTCTATTCTATGTGTTAGGTTATTTTTAGAAGGTTTATATGTTTTAAAGAGAAAGTTTAGAGGTATTAGATGAAAATAATGACTACTGTAAAGATACTACTATTTCAACTAGAGATTATCGAACAAAATATTCCTAAAAGCATTCCATGAATATATTATTTCTAATCTAGTTGGGGATTGGATATAGGAAACCCTCAGAGCGGATGGGCTCCAAAGATGTGCTTCGATATTTTATGGAAAAGATTTGGTTGATGATGTCAACGAGAACATTTTGTTGGATCATACTGAAAATTCCATTGGGGAATTTTGTAGAGCTATTAGCCCTTTCGTATTCAGGACACCTGAATACGGACAATAGTTTAAAGACAACAACATTCTATTGGGGATGATTTACAAATTTAGCACTGTACATCTTTACATCATATGTGAATCCAACTTGGATTACACAATACTTTTTGAGTAATTTGTCATTGAGACACATTATGAGCAAGTCACCATTAGGTTAAGACACCTATAAGCTCCGTTGGAATAAACTGAGTCCACAACAAATAGACCCTCCCATTTAGCTTATAATTTTCTTTTGCTTTTGTGAGTCATGACTGTCACGTCACGATTCTGCAGAGTCCTTTCGTCCTCGCTTTGGACTATGTGGAACCATTCGTCCTCGCTTGGGCGTGATGACGTGCAAGTCTAAGTTGCACTTGCACAAGGCCAAGACCTGTACAATGACAAATTAGACAAGATAGACAATAGCGCAGCGGAACATATTGTAGATATTCGAAGCAACAGCGGACATATTACAGAATATAGTTGAACACAATGGTAACATAAACAAATCTCTTTATTAATATCTTTGAACAAATTACAAGGCTCTCGTTCCTCTATGATATATGCCATTGGTTTATAATCTCTCAGAATATTACATGTTACAATGATCCCGTTCCATACATTACATTCCTTTATATTAAAAAATCAACTCTTTGCAACATATGACCATCTCTTGGCATCTCTTCTGATTTCTGGCTCCTAAGGATGAGGTTCGGGCTATCGCTTCTGACTATCCATCTCGATGCATCTTGCACCTGCATGCAGACTGATGGTGGGTCAGTATATCAACATACTGATGATTGTGAACAAAGGCTACACAAATGATCACTAATTCATTTAGTGAGAAAGTATTTCTTGAGATGTGATCTTGCTACTTTTACCTATATTCATTTTATGCAGTATAGAGTCAGATTACATCTTTTGAAATAACTTTGAAAAGCCAACATATCATTACTTTCATTACAAGCATACAAGGGACTATTCATTTATTGAAGTGCGCAGCATGTTTCATGAGCCATATCATTTCATTATGAACATATTGCATAATCCATTCTTTGGGGCATAACAATTTATTGATTCAGAACATGTTCATTTGCATAACATATCATTCTTTTAGGGACAAGGCAATATTTCATATGAGACTGATATTCATAAGAGAAATTTATGATGAAACGTAAAGCATTTACGGACATCAGTTCTTCACTAATTCTTACCATAATCGACGGTTCATCCCTGCACAAGACAAGGATTAGCACAGACATAATATAACCAACATTTTTCCCTGTTTGTCTCTACATTGTTAGCTCGAGTCCAAACCTTCTGTATACATGTCATCGATTAGCAGCTGTGACTCAAGGCTCAGCTCTGCACTAACATATGCGTAGACCAGCTGTGACCCAAGGTTCAGCTTTGCACTAATAACACATATGTTAGCAGCTGCGGCTCAGGGTTTAGCTCTTCACTAACCGACATCCTATCTACATGATGGTCCATGGGTCATTTCCCATGATTAGCCACTGAGACTCATGGTTCAGCTCATCGCTAACAGACAGAACACCCTCCCGATCGCGAGGTCTAGCATCTACCTCAAGGGTGCTATTACAATCTCTTCCGGGCCGATCGATCCCCAGTGCCCTAGGAACCGTTGAAAGACTATTACCTTGTGCACAAGTTGTCCGAGACCAATGCATGAATGCAACTCTATCAGATAAAACCATTTAATACACAGATTATCAATCAGCAGTCATTCCATCTTTTCTCTTCTTTTCGTATAACAGAGCGATAGCTCCTATTTTCATTTTATTCATTCAAACAACAGAGTCATAGCTCTGCTTTTCTCTTTTTCCTTTCATTCATTTATTCATTCGTTTTATCATACAATCAGGAATAAGACATTCTTTCGTTAAGCATGGTAAAAATTTTATAATAGTAAGAATAGTAGTCTACTCTTTGATAGCGTATAATTAGGGACATAAACATATACTCTATTTTCATCTTATTAAGCATGACAACAATTCATTGATTGAGGCAACATTTTAACTTTAGCATGGCAAGCATCATATCATTTCTTATTAGCAGGCAACAATTTTTCTTCTTAGCATACAAATTATCTCTTTTCTTGTTCTTAGCATAGGAACATGTGAATTCTCTTATATTCATACTCAATAATTTCAATCTTGTTATTAGCAATAACATTCATTCAATTTACTAGACGTAAGCAAATCAGAAAATGAGTCTTCGTCCACTCACCTAGATCAATCGTCTTTTATTGCAGAGCCAGCAATCCGATCTCTCTATTTATCTAGTGCCTTCACGGAGCGGGGGACTACAGTGACCATTGGTCTTTGCACTGCTAAAACTAGGTTGTAGGAACGAATTGTAAAGCACAATACTCTAGAGGGGGTGAATAGAGTAGGTAGCAAAAATTAGCTAATTAAAAAAATGTTAGCAGCAAGATCACAGAATATATCACAAGTAAGTAAATGAAAAGTAGAGATCAGAAAGTAAACGTAAACACGACGATGTATACTGGTTTCCCTCTTATGAGGACTAGTCCAGTCGAAAGAACTCTAGCTTCCAGTTGAGTCCACTATTGGAAAATACCACAAGTTTTTATTCGAAGTTCTCGCAACTTCTACAACGCGAGATTTGATCCGAAGTACTCGACCAACTTCAATTGTGAAGAGTCTTTCTTCAATCAAGCCTCTGATTACAGTCACTCTGAAACTTCTAGACCGTACAACACTGGCAAATCGACTAGATAATTGTAACTGGCTTGGGATTTGAAATTGAAGCTCAAAACACTTTGGAAGAAGTAGTAGGCTTATAGAGAAGAGATATGAAAGTGATTGCTGTGTTGAAATGATTGAAATCCTTCTCTATTTATAGTTTTTCCAAAGGCAGAATTCTGTCAGAATTCAGACAGAATTCGGGCAGAACTCTCTGAGAAAATCTCGGCAAGATCTGTAACTACGGGAGGACCAAGTTCAAAATCCAACGTCCACTAACCAAACTCTGACCGAATTCGGGCCGAACTCTGTTGGAGTTCTGTCAGGATTTTTGCAAATTGGTTTTGGGCTTTTTGAAAAGATCAATCAGTTACGAAGTAGTTTGGGCTTTTGTAAGTGGGCTTGTTTTCAAAATGAAAGGGTATTTCGAAAACGTTTCTTGGATAGCCTATTTGCCAGTACAATGCAGTTTACATCGTATTCCTAGACTCAATAAATATAAAATATATTGATAAAATAGGAAAACCAATAGCCCTTTGACGACGTATTTCTTTGATATTTGAGTAGACCTAAAGACGCCTTTTTCTTTGACGGCGGTCGTCCAAGGATAAACAAATCTGGAAATCTGAATACCTTTCGGTTCCTTGTATAATGCCGTCTTTGGCCCATTAATAATTATTCTCCATTGCATATGTCCTTGTTTGATCATGTTTGATCATGCTTATTGCATGTCTGCAAATATGTGTTAGACGAACAAAGCTGTATGATGCATTATGATACAAACATAGCAATATGATGTAGAACATTAGGACAATACTAAGTTTAAGTAGCAACATGATAGTGATTACATGAATATTAGTGACGTTATTATGTTAAACTTAATTGATTAGCCATATTTAAAAATATGATATAATCATTGGGCTAACAATCTTCCCCTTTTTGATTATGGCAAATCGGTTAAGTTTAATATATATACAATAGATGCATGTATCACTAATAAACACATAATACTAGAATACATTATGCTAAATTAAACTTATTTCTTCCCCTTTGACATGATAAAAAATAAGCTCCCCCGTAATTAGAGCTAAAATGAACTCAAGCATAAGTAAAGGAGGAAAGCAAAAATAATCATGATCAAGGATTAGGAGAATAGTGTAACGATAAGTTTAGAAAATTGCATTACTAAAGTAGAAAAAACTTGTCAGAATAGAAATCCAAAAAATGACATTCAAAACACAATATGATGAATAAATAAAATTGTAGTTTTAAAATAGACCAATAAAGGATTTTAATAAACAGTAGATATCAATATAGTATAAATCAATCATTGGTCATAAATGATTCATAAGAAATTCACAGATCTAGTATATACAAAAAAAAAATCAAGAATATAATGAGACTTTTAACAATGATCACAAAAAATATGATTCATAATTTTTCGATACAAATTAGTGAATCAATTCCATAAAGAGTATAATCATTAAAAAAGAAATCAAAATAAATATACTAGATTCTATTCAAAATCTATACCAAAGTTCATGCATTCAAATTTAATTACCTTAGCATGATATATGAATATCCATTAAATAAACATGAAGGTAATGAAGACAAAATACTTAAGAAGGAGAAATTTAGTCGACTTGAATGATCCCCCGCAAAGTATGACCAGTCTAAATGTAGATAATCATGAACTTTGAGAATAAATCTCAATAAGAAATATCAAATCAATATAAACTCAAGGAATAATTAAATAAGGATGATTAAATATATTTGACGAGATAACATTTAGAAACTCGAATAAAATAAGAGAATTAAAAATAAATGAATAATAATAGTCATACATTCTCTCATAAACTTACTAAAATAATAAAATCATGAACCAATTAACAAGATATGTTAAGTAAAATACTATATGTCCATGATAAACTAGGTATACCACATATTAAGGGCATAAAAGAATTGGAACAATTAATTTGCTCTTCCTTAAAATATGCGTATCAAGTTCCAAACTTAAAACAAATATCATCTTTAGGCAAATAAAAGAAATATCCATTGAATAAATGCTTAAAGATGAACAAAAAAAATATATCTCCAATATATATATATATATATATATATATATATATATATATATATATATATATATATATATATATATATATATATATATATTTATATTTCAAGACATTAAAAGATTTTGAAAACTGTCTTTAATAATAACATTTGAATACCGAACAGATTCAATAATTAAAAAAGAAATCTAAAAGACTTTTAAAAAATGTGGAATTTATTACGAAAAAAACTGTCTTAATAAATGTTCGAATGCGTCCATTTAGTCCTCAGACTGAAAGCTGGCAATTCGAATCACGAAAATAATTTCAATAAACGAATCCATAAATCATAAATAAATCCATTTGAACAAATAAACCTAACTAGATAAATGTTCAAAGAAAAGTGTATTCTAGATATATGGCATGTCAAGGGGATAATTGATTTGAAATAATTAAGTGCTCCACCTTTACATGGCTATATCCAAAAATAATAGTATTAACAATTTTTTTAAAAAATTCAGAGACATATTTCCAGAAGTAGAAAACTAATTCAAAAATATTTGATCTGCATATCAAAGTTTATTTCTTCCTTTTAAAGCCTTAGCACGGTGTCCACCTGACAACCGTAAGGTTAAAGAAAAAAAAATGCTTTGAGAGAGAGATTTAATTTCTCTCCCGTAAAGAATTACTGCTATAGGCAGTTAGTAACTTGAATAAGAAGAGAATAATAAAGCTTAAAATCATGAATATTACACAAGCTATAGACAAAATCACAAGATCAAAATATTCAATGAGTAGTCACAAGATTATCAAGTCTGAATATCAAATAGTGTGGCAGAAAAATGAACATATCAAAAGATGACAGACATTAACCTATGAAGATCAATATATGTTACCTTTTGTAAAATTAAATCATTAATTAATATTGTCCATCAAAGCTAAAATCCAAAATCCATCAGATAACAATTACAACTAGATCTCAATAAATCTTTAGTTTATAAAGCGTTGATCAATCTTGGGTTAGCTGTAGGGGTACTGTCCCAGTTAATGGAGGTTCATCAGGGAACACTTAAGTACCGTTTTGCTTTAGCCGTAGCCGTGGTGACAGACAGGCCCTTTGTAGGCTTGTACCCAAACAAATCTCTTCTTTAATAACCGAGAATTTAAGACGAATTAGTGCAATATGAAATAAATTATATTCTATGGACTTAAAAAAAATCTTATAACAATGTAGCATACAACATAAGATGTATCAATTACATTTATCCATATGTTTGCAAAATCATTGGGTAATAATAAAATCCAAAACATTTATAAACCAAAATGTAAGACCTAGATACGTTGATGTATTCTGGAACCTAGGGGAATGTGTTCAGTACCATGGATCCAAAACTAGGTAATAGTTGCAAGTAGACCTTAATAAATATTAAGTCTATAACTATTGATCACTTCGATTAGCTGTAGGGGCCGGTTCCCAGCTAGCGGTAGTTCGAAGACTAGTACACCGTGTCGCTTCAAGGTATTTACACTATATGACAGAAGGACCCTTTCGGCTTGTTCCCAAAATGATCTCTACTCTTAAGAGCTTAGATTCAAAGGAATATATACAGTATCATCGAAATCCAGGATCCCTAAATATAAAAGAAGTAAATACCCAAATAATGGTTTACCAAGATCAAGATATTAAAAAATATCATGTATCCAAAATGTCAACCAAAAAATCCAAAAAACATCGTTTAAAAAAGCTTTGAGGAAGAAGCTAATAAGAGAAGAACATAAATTTGTTCAAAGAAAAAAAATCAATAGCTTAAGTATGAGATAAGCACAAGTTTAAAACTACTTTTTTTTTAAAAAATAATATAGAACTTGAACTCAACTCATATATTAGACAAAGATGTAATTGATTCATAAGAAGGTAATCAAAATAAAATATGAGAATCAATAGTGAAGTATATTATGCAAGCACAAGGTTAACATAAAAGTATATGTATATATTTTTCAAGTAAATAGAAGACTTGTGCTACACATACATACTCACAAAATACTGATCAAAGTAAATACGACAGGTTAAAGACAAATTGGTGAGAAGTGACCAATAAAAAATATTAAAGACAAAGAGTTAAAAGCATATTAACCAAAAACAAAAGCTCCTATGGACTAGAGTGGTATGCATGCTTCAAGGATAAAAATAAAATAAAGAGCATACATAGATAAATGTGTCACACTAATAGAAAATAAAATACTATATAGTGTGAAATAATTATTTAAGCTAAACAACTAGTCAAGCTAGGATTATGTCTCATATTGATTCAAACAATAAACAATTTAAAAGATATCAATGAAAGCTAATAGCAAGACATCAGTAAGAACATGCTAGATATTAAAAACTATTTAGGAAGCATGTTACCGAAGTGGTTCTAGTGACCACACTTCTGTTGGTGCAATTGCATGGAAGATGACCTTTGTAGCTTTGCAATCACCAACATGTTCCATGGTTCTATTTGATATGAGAAGCTTCACCTACAATATTAGGTGAAGACTTTGGTATCCAATACTTGGATCCACATTTGTTAGTTTTGGAAACCTATTTGCACAAGTTCATATCAACAAGTTTTCTAATCTGACAATGATTAGAAAGATATCCTTTCATACTGCAATAATGACAGAAAGAATTAACATTAGTACTATGTGCAGCAATATGAGAATATGATGTGCGTGGATACTTGTAATAGAAAGCATGATTGTGTGAAGCTTTAGCTTTGCTTGCTTCCTTTGTAAAAGATTTGACGTGTGTGAATTTATGATGTGCTACGTGTCTTGTGTTAGACTGAGTTATAGGTTGTACTACCTGCTTTCCAGGTCTAATCTCTAACTTTTTAGAGTTAGCACAGATCTCATCATATTTAGCAAAAAGAGCATCAATTCTACATGAAGTAATAGAACACTTCTTCTTTTCTGATTCTAATTCCTCCTTAAGTTTAGCATTTTCTTGAGTGCTTTTCTCAATGCAATCAAGTGCCTCATGCAAATCTAAACTTCAGTATGAAAATCTCAGTAGAATTATCAGAAGGAGAACTATTTTCAGCATCATTCAATAAGCAAGTAAGCTTTTTCATTCTCACGCTTATAAGATAGAATATCCTTTCTAGCTTGCTTATACTTATCTAATACTTTCTTGTGTTCTTCTAACAGATTACTGAAAGCATCAGATAACTCATCATGAGAAAATTCACTCTCTTCGTAAAAAGAATTATTTTATACCTCGTTAGATAATGCCATTGAGCATAAATTTGCAGCTTGATGAGGTCTCTCTTCTTCTTCAGAATATGTTGCTTCGCTTTCATATAATATGCTCGTGCTAGTGTACTTGTGAGACGATTATCTTCCTTCATTTGATTGTTTGTAGTGACTCTCCTTTCTAGTAGTAGTACAATCTTCTGGGATGTGGCCTATCTTCTTGTAATTGTCACATACAAGCTCTTCTTCGTATAAGGGATTGTGTTGTACCTTAAATCCTAAAGTAATCGTGCATACATTTACATCATTATGAAGACTATCCTCGTCTCTAGAGTTGCTAGCTTTGCTTTTATACCTGCACTCATAAGTAGCTTCAAGAAATTTCCAAATATTATGAGATGTTGTACAAGTAGTAATAAGATTGAATACATTTGTGTCTACAGTACAATAAAAGATATGCGTAGCTTTTGCATCAAGGATAGCTAACTTTTTCTCTTCCTCCGTGTAACTATAACAAGGCTTGTTGATTATAGAGGATGTGAGAATATAAGTGATAGTAGGCTTTTTTAGCCATTGACAACAATTGACCATATGTCAAAATCTAGATACTTCAGGTAGAAGCTGATTCGTGTCTTTCAATAACTATAGTTTGTTCCATCAGATAGTGGGAGTCTATTTATGGATTGATCTTCAGTTGTAAAGTACATACTTGCCATATGTGATACTGTGATCTATGTAACAACTATAATAAATAAGAATATAATAGCAGTATTACCTCGCTTTACCTGTATAACCCGCTTTGATACCAATTGTAGGAACGAATTGTAAAGCGCAATACTCTAGAGGGGGGTGAATAGAGTAGGCAGCAAAAATTAGCTAATTAAAAAATGTAAGCAGCAAGATCACAGAATATATCATAAGTAAGTAAATGAAAAGTAGAGATCAGAAAGCAAATGCAAACACGACGATGTATACTGGTTTTTTTCTTGTGAGGACTAGTCCAGTCGGAAGAACTCTATCTTCCAGTTGAATCTACTATTGGAAAATACCACATGTTTTCATCCGAAGTTCTTGCAACTTCTATAACGCGAGCTTTGATCCGATGTACTCGACCAACTTCAATTGTGAAGAGTCTTTCTTCAATCAAGCCTCTGATTACAATCACTCTGAAACTTCTAGACCGTACTGCACTAGCAAATCGACTAGAAGATTGTAACTGGCTTGGGATTTGAAATTGAAAGCTCAAAAAACTTAGGAAGAAGTAGTAGGCTTATAGAGAAGAGATATGAAAGTGAATTGGTGTGTTGAAATGATCAAAATCCTTCTCTATTTATAGTTTTTCCAAAGGCAAAATTCTGCCAAAATTCGGGCAGAACTCTATGAGAAAATTTCGGCAAGATCCGTAACTGCTGGAGGACCAAGTTCAAAATTCAACGTCCACTAACTGAACTCAGGCCGAATTCGGGCCGAACTCGGACCGAATTCTGTTGGAGTTCTGTAAGGGTTTTTGCAAATTTGTTTTGGGCTTTTAGAAAAGATCAAACAGTTAGGAAGTAGTTTGGGCTTTTATATGTCGGCTTGTTATCAAAATGAAAGGGTATTTTGAAAACTTTTCTTGAATAGCCTATTTGCCAGTACGATGCAGTTTACATCGTATTCTTAGACTCAATAAATATAAAAATATATTGATAAAATAGAAAAACCAACAGCCCTTTGATGACGCCTTTCTTCTGATATTTGAGCAGACCTAAAGACGCTTTTTCCCTTGACGGCGGTCGTCCAAAAATAAACAAATCTGAAAATCTGAATACCTTTCGGTTCCTTGTATAATGCTATCATTGGCCCATTAATAATTATTCTCCATTGCATATGTCCTGCTTTGATCATGTTTGATCATGCTTACTGCATGTCTGTAAATACATGATAGACGAATAAAGCAGTATGATGCATTATGATACAAATATAGCAATATGATGTAGAACATTAGGACAATGGTAAGTATAAGTAAAAACATAATAGTGATTACATGAATATTAGTGATGTCATTATGTTAAACTTAATTAATTAGCCATATTTAAAACATGATATAATTATTGGGCTAACGTAGGTTGCCGACATGGAATACCCTATCCTTTACCTTTTTATTAAAGAATTTAGAATTTTGGGCTTGACATAGCTCAATATGTTGTTGATCTTGTAAAAAAATGTCTAACACTTAAAACTCTTGCAACCATAGATGATGTAGCTCCCCTTCCAAAAAATTTAGAATATTTTATTATTATTATTTATTTTATTGGAATGGTGATTTTAGATTTTATAAATAATACTTAGTTAATTAGTACGATAGATGACTTTAGCCATAACAGAGTTTTGGAGTACATAGTGACTAGAAATCGTGGCACGGATAGTACAATGGCGTGCTTTGACCAGAGTACTAATCCTGGTAGGGAAGGCCGAGCCATATCGATGTTCTAACTAGGAAAACCAGGCCAAGATACGACTTAACCCTTACCGAAGACTTATTTATTAATTATTATATTATTGAGCTTTAGGGAACCGGCTGTACCGAATTAGTCCAGATAGGACCCAAGACAAGCCCAAGCCCATGTAGGTCATGCGTCACGTCCAATGACATCCGTATGGATATAATTTGGTATGAGCGTGTTGTATTCCGTTTAATAATTTAATGAATATTCCTAGATATTCGTAATTTAAATATTATAAATATTACTATTATTGATATTCAGTGACTTTTTGTATAATGGGACCTTGTACATTTCGGGATTATTAGCCTGTGCAAAATGGTATATTACCATTATTGATTTATTGAAATTCTTATTATTATATTTATTATTATATTATTATTATTTATTATTATATTGAGTTTATTATATATAATATTTTATTATTATTGGTTATGTTATTATTATCAAATAAATGTTATAATATATAGATTATATATTATTATATTTTATATGTAATATATGTTGAGGAAGTATATACATATGAGTATATAGATATGTATATATATTATATATATATATATATATATTAATTATATATATTTATATATATATAGATATATATATATATATATATATATTTTTTTTTTTTTCTTTTTCTATATGTATATCTATATATATATATATATATATATATATATATATATATATATATATATATATATAGATAATTTTTTTTTTTTTTTTATATATATCTATGTATCTATATATATATATATATATATATATATATATATATAATTTATATATAATATATATTATATAATATATATAATATATATATAATATATGTTGTGTATATTCATGTGTATGTATATATATATATATATCTTATATATATATATATATATAATAATATATATATATATATAAAATATATATAAGATATAAATATATATAATGTATATGGTATGTGTTATAAGTATATATGATGTACGTGTATATTGTATGTATATATAAATAAATTATATTATGTGTATGTATATATAAATATATATATTATATACAAGTGTATATGTGTATGGGTGTATATATAAATATAGGTATATGTAAATTATACATATATATAGATTTATATATACAAAGAAATAGAAAAGAAGAAGAAGAGAAGAAGTGATGTAATAACCAAAGCCCAGCTCAGCTAAATCCCAGTCCGGCCAAGCAGTAGGACCACAGACCCTTAATTCCCCATACCACGGCTAAACGAATCCCGACCCTCACCGCTCGGCCAAAACACAGTGTATATAAAACGAACAGAGCGAGCGAGGAGGGGACGAGAACCAAAACCCTAACGCCGACAACCGCGCCCCCACAGGAGAACCCGTCACCAGCACCGCCGTACGTACGCCTGGGCTTCGCCGGCGGCCGGCCAGCCGCCACGGTCGCGCTGGACCGTGCGCGGGCACAAAAGTAGAGCACAGTAAACAGCAGTAGCAGCAGCGATCAACCCTGTTCGCGCTTAGTTTTCTACCTCCTTGTTCGCTCGTTTTGCGAACCGTTTTCTCTGGTAAGTAGAGAACATAACCCTCTTGATTTCCCTTCAAGTAGATTGATTTATAAAATACTAGATTGTTCGAGAAATTGATTGGAAGTTCGAGAAAATCTGTTCAAAACAGATCTGTCTCGAGATTGAAACCCCTATTTTGGAAGACAAGTTTTGACTAGCTCGCTATGATTTATCCAAAACTAATTTACAGCAGTCCTAGACAACCTATAGGGCTCTGTGACCCAACTTACGGAGTTTGATTTCGTCGACCGTACGTCGAGAAATCAGATTCCAAAGATTAGGAAAAACCTGTTTTAAAATATTAAAATATTAAAATTTCCTCCGGTACGACGTGCGTCCCGCCAATTCGGGCGACGTGGTCGCGAACCGAAAGCATCGAAAGGTGTGTAACGGCTTCGTGGACGTGTGGGCTTTGACGGAATTCAAATTGGTCGCGTGTGCGCGACGAATTTGATCCGTATCCGTCGAAATTCACCGTATCGGGCTCTATGCAAATTTCTCAATTAGTTTGTGCAAGTTTATCAGATCAAGACAAAACTTGTGCCAGCAGGACCGTATCGTTTTTCTGGTCCTGTATGCCAAATTTGGTCCAATTATGAGACAGTTGATCGAATTGCCGTTTTGCGGGCCCCATGGTCCGATTCAACGGACGATTTTGTGCACGGCCTGCCGAAATCCAACTCTGGTCATAAAGTTGGGTTCGTATCAAAAAACTGGATCCGTACACATGTAGTTTGACGACTTTAGAGACCGTTGACTCTAGCACGCTTTTCGGTGCAAAGTGGGTCCAACGGCGGATACCGTTTGGCCTGAAATTACCGTTTTGCTCCTGTGTCCAGAATTGGACTTAAGGACAGGTGATCCTAGCTATTTTGACTATTCTAAGAACATTGGTAATGTTTATTTCAGCTTTCGGGGACTGTTGTACGAGTTTTGACTATTATGGCATTCTGAGTGGTTCGGATTATCGGTTACACCAGCACAGGACCACAGGCGAGTACAGTTTATTGTCTGCATTTCGATATTGATCTTTACTATATTTTATTGATTGGCCATTGGTTATGTGATTTTTATACTCTATTATAAATTGTTGAGTCGGAAATGAGAAGTACCAAGGATGTGTTATCCGACCGTAGACAGTGTTTTTTTTCTACAAGTAGACATCGTAGACAGTGCTTATTTTCTGCAAGTAGACATCGTAGACAGTGCTTATTTTTTTACAAGTAGACATCGTAGACAGTGCTTATTTTCTACAAGTAGACATCATAGACGGTGCTTATTTTTCTGCAAGTAGACATCGTAGACAGTGCTTATTTTCTGTAAGTAGACATCGTAGACAGTGCTTATTTTTCATGCAAGTAGACCTCGTAGACCGTGCAGTGTAGTGTCCCAGACTGATCACATATCAAAGGTACTTCTAAACAGTTGGGAAAAGTATTTTGTGTCTATTTATTTGCTATTGGTTTTTCGTATTTCCTGGTTATTTTCAAAACATGTAATTGATATCTAACCTCTGTTTATAGTCATTTTCTTTATTTAAAATTGCATTTAGTGAATTGTGCTCGTTCCATTCCTGACTGGAAACTAACATTTTTCAGGTTAGCCGTGGTTTCACTTAGCTTGGGAGTGACGGAAATACTTGCAGACAAAAGCCTAGAGACTAGCTAGATAGTTGAGTTGTAGTCATTCATTTATTTGTACAAGTTTATATTTTTCTATAAATGTAAAACTTGTGATCATTGTAAGTTAAATTAATTATGTGAATGAGCATTATTTGTGATTTTGATCTTCATGGCCGTGACAGCGTTCTACCGTCGATACTGCGGCGTAGGCTGGCTTGGACACGTCTCGTATCCGTTTAAAAAAATGGGTGCGGGTCGTGATAAGTTTTTGTGGTGGCCCATACAGGTCAGTTTTCGTAAATCATGTGAACTCATGATAGTACTTAAGTTAGTTGTACTATTGCGAGCCTACGACAAGGAAATGCTCATTCACGAATTATGATTAATTTAATTTAAGTGAATGACTAGGGCTAGGAGTCCCCTATACAAATTTACCGATGGGTAGTCTAGGCCATGAAATTTAGACTAGGAGTTATTAATTTTGATAGTTTGTTAGATCCCCAAAGGTACACTATTACCTCTTGGTATGACGATACAATCCAATGTGGATAGATTATTCACTTGGTGAGACATGGCTTCCCAGAATTATTGATCTAACATTGATAAATTGTTCAATTCCTTCTCTTTGCCTCTTTAGATATCGTCATCATATCTTAGTCCGAATTGCCTATTTAGTTCCTATTTTGCCCTAAGAATTATTATTCTTATTCAATTTCTGATTAGGTTATCCATATACGGACCTCGAGTTAGTTTCAATTCAAAACTTTTCCTCCATGGTTTGAATACACATGAAATAGATATTAGAATGTTTGTAATTCTTTTGTCCTCGGTTTGTTCCTCCATGTTCAATCTTTTATTTTAAAGGTTGTGACTGATAGGACAAATACTTACACTTTTTTTGTCATAGCCACTTGTTTGAATCTCTAGAAGCTTATAAATTTTTACAGATATAGCTAAAGGAAGGTTAGTTAACTCATAATGGCAGGACAACAGCGCACTGCCGCCATTTATTTAAATTTTGGAGACTATGGATACACTGCAGCTAGCAGCGCACTGGCGAGACACACCCCTAGAAGTGAAATTAGTTTAAGAAAATATAGGTTATAGAATATTGCTAAACTATAGCTGGTGGTCCTCTTTTGACCGTAGTCACCCTTGTGTCAAAATAAGAAAGAGTATCGGTAGCATATCACCCTGAAATCACGAATCCAAGGGTTTACCACAGCCCAAGTATACGGGCGAGGCATAACTCTCGGTGAAATGACTTCAGACGTGATTACAAGTTTAGGATACTATGGAGGATAGGACAATGCCATGTATGTCCAATAAGACCCGAAGCCAATATTAGTAGAATTTTTGTAAGATGGGTAGCACGTCTTCCGATCTAGCATTCCGTGGTCCTTGTGACCTATTGACGAGATATTGATTGACGCTAATAGGTTTACCTAGAATATAAAATTTGAGGTCCATAACCCATTAGTCGACCAAGGCCTTGGATAAGAAGATAGTAGAAGACTGTATAAGCAAGCACCTCATAAATTTTTGATTCTCACAAAACTCGAACTACTTGTGCCTTCTTTCAAAAATCTTGTATACTTGTAATTTGACTACTTTGACCAATGTTGCTATCACAGCCTAGTTTTGCAAGCTTACTCTTTTATCGAGCTTGATTCAAAACATATGTTTTTTGGGGACGCCCACTAACATGTTGTCTAATCAGAATCGATGTATTACGATCTGATCAACCGTAGTGCACTTGGTTCGCTATCTCTATGATTATCCCACGAGGATTGAGATATCGAGGTATCTATGATCTCATCCGCAACTGCATTGATAATTTCTCTTGAATTATACATTCGCTTTTGAATTACGAAATTATATTCAACAACATCTCCCTTAAACTCTATTGTTTTTGTCTTTCACTGATTTGGAAAGACGGAAGCTCATAATTGGTAGAGAGATACAGAGTATCCCCATGGCTATGATAATTGTATACACAAGTGTAGCTACCATCGACCAGCCATATGACTAGAACCTTGCCTTGAGTGACTCATTCTCCTCCCGACCCTCAAACTACTATTGGAACCCCTAGCCATCTGAATTTAAGAATGATTAGGGTTTACAATTGGTCAAAATGCCAACCTAGGAGACTATCTATTCTCAAAGAACCAAATGTTGTGAGCCTCTAATCATTTATTTGAAGCTTGGTTTAACTAGAACCCTTGTGACAATAGTCCGGCAGGTTTGACCCCAATAGAAATTCACGACTCAGTTGTTAGAAATCTTTCATATGATGTGCCTTAGAGTTGGTTACCCCTCGACAACTCTTGTCTACCGTGGACGAGTAGATCATTCTATTTTATCGACCATGTGTCATTGTACACACTTGTTCTCCATTTATTGAAGAACGATCCTTGACATGATTTATATCTACCGTATTCCGTTACGCAGTGTCTTATCCTCTATTAACAAGAGTCGAGGTACAGTATCCGGACTTTGGAATCCTTCTAACCTTGTTATTCCTAAAACCATGTCTTAGCTTCTAAGGTGGGTAGACTGTAAGCTTTCTAAATTTTTTGGGATATACGAGTATTATCGATTGATTAGAATAATTCCTGTTGGAATGATAGTTAGTGTCCCGTGGATCCCACTTTCCATTTAGATCATTTTGTGTCCCCGGCCGTGCCATTAATATTCGAAGCACGAGACCAGCTGTTACTTTCCAACAAATTCCATATACAAGATCTAGACGAGTCCACTTTCATCTAGGTATATCATGTCCCACTCAAACCCGTCCCCTTGTACTATATTTTTATGGTACGACTTTTAGGTCAAAAGGACTGGTTATAACCCTTACCATAATACCAGTGTACTTCTTGACTAAAATTAAAGACTCCACCTCGACTCAA